>OZ023312.1:82328440-82578848 GCA_964007375.1 Ophion obscuratus | reverse complement strand
TTCTTTCTCTCGACATGACAACTGCTTTCGTACACCTTCGTTATTATTATCTCGCATGGTGAATGAATTTGCAGGGTATGAACGGTTGCTTTTACTTTTAGACATGCGGAAAAGCAAGATGGAACAACCGCCCAAGTGTGCAACGGCTTAGGAACCGTTGCAGGTTGCAGCTGACGCTTCTACGTACACAAACACGTGTACATACATACGCACAATGTGCCTCCATGTGTGCCTCACCACCGAGCTCTCCCTCCAACCGTATATAGCACATTTTCAAATTGTCCACCTGTCGCTATGTGCACGATCACGAGATATTTCGATATACAGGGTGTCCTGTAATTAAGGGGCCAGTCCACTTTGAAAATTTAAAAAAATCGAAAGCAAGCAAGACTTGAAGTAATCGACGATGATGAACAATCAGAAGGGATTTTGTACGGTGCAGGAATTGCCGATTGAGTTTAGGTAAGAGTTTTTCATAGTATAACGTCAAACGCGTTTTTCTCAAAACAACGTTTTCAAAATCTAGCTCCATCGTATCTCTAAAACTAATAAACCGATTCTCTTGAAATTTGAACCACATATTGTAAACATGATTCGCAACAAGATGATCCTCGATGACTTAAATTTTGATTTTTACTCTTTTTTGCGAAAAACTTCGAAAAAGCGCGTTTTTTTTACTTTTTTCGTTTTTCATTTGCCATTTTGTTATTTTTTGATAAAACTTTAAATTCAAGGGTAATTTTGTAGCTGGTGTCATACTGAATCTAATGGACTTTGATTTTTTTGTTTCAGACAAGCCGTTGCCGAGTTGTGATGGAGCTACCTAGCCCACCTATTTTTGAGGCGTTACGTTAAACTATAGTTTTTGTACTTATAAATGAATAAAAATGAATTAATTTTTTTTAAACGTCTTTCAAGACTTTATCAAGCCCATTAACTTTTATATTCATGTCTTTTATAAAATCCTAGAAAAAAAATCGCGAAAATAGCCTTTTTTCCTGGCTTCAAAGTGGACTGACCCCTTAAGGGGTCTTCTCACTTTAGACGCTAAAAAATGCCATTTTCATAAATTTTTTTTTATAGGATTATATTATAGATATTGATATAAAAGTTGTTGCACTTAATAAATACAGTTTCGAAATAATTTTTTTTTTAATTATGTATTTATGTAACCCAATCATAGTACAGTCGTGCTGTATATTGGAATCAGCAAAAAATAGAAGAAGGCTAGTTTTTTTACTAGATTAACTAATTTGACTAATTAAAATTTAAGTTTGCCTTAATTTCGGGGTGTAGGGTTTTTTTTAGGGGATGAAGGGAATGGGAGTGGATTAATGCCTAACTACAACCCCCACGAGGTCGGCGCCGGGAGACAAAATGTTCAGAAAAATCCGGGCTTTATTTTTGTTCACAGCGCCAAAGTCGTGATAGTTCATTTTGGGGGTGAAAAAGTGGGGTGAAATTTTTAAAAAAGCAGTTTTCATTCGATAACTCTTTAGGAAAAATTCTTTATTATATTAATTTTTTGTTAATAAATAAAAATGTCACGTAATTTTGAGGCACCCTAAAGTGATGGGCATAACTAAATTACATTGTAATTTGATTATTAATCTGGTTACAAAGTAATTCAATTACAGAGTAATATCATTGAATTGCATTTCATTACATTGCAATTAAATTACTCAGTACATATTGTGTAATTCGTTATAATGTTTGTAATTATAAAGTAATCTGATTAGAGTGTATTCTATTGACACAACTTCTGTAGAGTGTATTTGTAATCTAATTACGTTCTTATTTATCGCATAATATAGGAGAAAATATTAGGTGTACAAATAAGTTTTAGGACACTTCGATTTTGTATCATAACAGCTATTCTAAATTAATTCAAAGGTCCCGCTCACTTATCATAGATGGCGCTTGATATGTAGTATCGAAACGTAAAGGAGTCATAAACATAACATATTAATTCTGTAAATTAAACATGCAGACCGACAAGCTATTTATTAGACACTGCATTCGCTATGAATTCCATCAAGGAAAAAGTGTTAGGAAAGCGTGTGAATCGATATGTTCTGTTCTTGGAGACAATATTGTATCTAAAAGTACATGTGAGTATTGGTATAAGCGATTCAAAGAAGGTGATTTCGACGTTAGTGACCGTGAACGCACGGGGCCTCCTGTAAAGGTGGACGATCAGGAACTGCAAGCGTTGCTGGATGAAAACTCTTGTCAGACGGAGAAACAACTTTCGGAACAGCTTGAAGTAACTCAACAAACTGTTTCTTATCGTTTAAAAGCAATGGGTAAGATTCGAAAAGGAACAAAGTGGGTACCACACTTTCTGACTCAAGAAAATAAAAACAGCCGTCTTAACATTTGTGTGAGTCTTTACAACAAGCAACATAGAAAGTCTTTCTTGTGGAAAATTGTGACCGGCGATGAAAAGTGGATTTATTTTGATAATCCGAAACGCAAATATCATTGGGTTGACCCCGGCGAGCCGACAACATCCACGCCAAAGCGCAATGTTCATTGTAACAAAGTCATGCTGTGCATATGGTGGGATATTAAAAGCGTACTGTATTATGAACTTCTCAAACCTGGTCAAACAGTTACTACCGATCGCTATTGTCATCAATTGATGCAAGTGAATCAAGAAATTGAGAAGAAACGTCCATTTTCTGGTAAAGGAAAACGTCCAGTAAAACTGCTCCATGACAACGCGCGGCCTCATGTGGGTAAACCAGTCAAGGATACGTTACTAGCGCTTGGATGGGAAGCTGTACCACACCCGGCGTATTCACCAGACTTAGCCCCATCCGATTATCATTTATTCCGGAAAATGCAGAACGATTTGTCTGACGTGCGATTCAAAACATTTGAAGAAGTGGAAAAATGGGTCGCTAAATTTCTCACCTCGCAAGACGAAAGTTTCTTTGCGAAAGGCATCCGCGAGTTACCTGAGAGATGGCTGAAGGTCATTCAGTGCGATGGAGATTACTTCGATGAATAACTATGTTCTACTTCTTTTTTAATAAATCTTGAATTTTTTTAAAACTGTCCTAAAACTTATTTGTACACCTAATATCATCTTAGACTCTAAAATTGGATCAAGTGTGGTGTGTGCCCGAATCTCAACTTTAAAAACACACAACTTTTATGCCTGGTAGACACGCAAACTGCGCACACTACTGTATCGTACAATTACACTAATTACCACATGTAAGGTCCACTCGCGCTCGTGAATTGCAAGAACTGTAACTCCGATTTTTGTAACACGCACAATTACAGTATTTGAATTAATATGTAATCGATTGATTGGTATCGGATGAGCTTTCAATTAAATTACAAAGTAATTAATTACACTTGGTATTTGTGTAATTAATTATCTTAGTATTTGTGGTAACTAGTTACTTCAGTAATCTGTTACAAAGTAATTCAATTATCAATTACAGTAGTAATTGCAATTGTACAAAGTAATTCATTTATCAATTACAGTAGTAATTGTAATTGTAGAAAGTAATTCATTTATCAATTACAGTAGTAATTGCAATTGTACAAAGTAATTCAATTATCAATTACAGTAGTAATTGCAATTGTACAAAGTAATTCAATTATCAATTACAGTAGTAATTGCAATTATACAAAGTAATTCAATTATCAATTACAGTAGTAATTGTAATTGTATAAAGTAATTCAATTATCAATTACCAATTATCAATTACCAATATCAAAGTAATTCAATTATAGTTATAATTGTTAATTTGATTACTTTTTGCCCATCTCTGCCCTATACTATCCATCCGTCTGTACGAAAATTGTTGGGAAGAAAATCGTAATAATTTCTTACAGTATGGGAAAAAATCGAGAGGTAAAGTGGGCGAGAGTATAGGAGTCCCAAACGCGGCTTATCACGCGTGAACGTCACGCCGCGATTATATACGACCACACGACGCGGCGCGGTATAATTTGTAGTGGCTTCGTATACATGCTGGCAAAGTGCTACCTGTTGCCCCGGCAACTACGCGCCACCGCCGACTTAAGGGGCTATACCAGTGTGACACTTTCAAAAAATCGATTTTTTCTTGCCTTTTTCGACAGTTTGTTCTTTCAAGAATATCATTATCATTTATATCATTTTATCTTGCAAAAATCGATATATAAATCTTTAAACGCGTTTTTCTCGAAATGAGATTTTTCAAATTTGCTGACATTTTAACTCAAAGAGCAATTATCCGATTGACTTGAAATTTGAACTGACTAGTCTTGAATATATTTACTCTACAATGACGTAGGATATTTTTGATTGGATGAAAATTGACGATTTGGCATTTAAAAAAACGACCATTTTATAGGCAAGAAAACAGACGTTTTTTCATAAGTACGCCATTTTGTTAGATTTATGTTTTTTTAAACATAAATGTTTTGTTTCAAAAGTTATGTAATATTGTTCAAATATAACCAAATATATTCTTAATTATCTGAAACATTTTTGAGTACTTTTCCAAAAAATTCCCGAAAATCACCCAGATTTTCAGCGTTTACATTGGTATAGCCCCTTAAGGGGTGTTCTCACTTTAAACGCTAGAAAAAGGCTATTTTCATGATTTTTTAAAATAGGTTTATATTACAGATATTGATATAAAAGTTGTTACCTTTAATAAATACACTTTCGAAATACATTTTTTAAAATTATTTATTTGCGTCACTATTTATAGACGAAAATGGTACAGTCCGACCTCCGAATAAGAAACCCGACAATAAGATACTTTCCCCAGTTTCTCATCCGAGCGCTTCCCCCACTCCGACTCGAACACCGAGCTCGAGAATTTTGTGCGCGGAATCTCTGGTTAAGAAACCAGCCTGAGAGAGATTATTCGGGCAAAATAGAGTGAACTTTGTACTGTAAATTGATGTGTGCATGCGTGCGTGAGTATGTGTGTGTGCGTCTGTGAATGTAACAAAAAATCTACAAGTTTATTAGAAATTTTTTGTATTCATTAAAAAGATACATACATGTGTTGACGAGATTTCATATAAAATAAAAACAAAGATAAGGGCGTTTAAGGGATCGTCTCAGTGTGAAATTTTCGAAAAATCGATTTTTTGTTGTTGCATTATCGGATAGTATGCACTGTAATAAACATTCTCTCAAAATTTTAAATCGAAATTCAAATTATTACGGTCGCTACAACGTTTCTTGTAGAAAGGGAACGGAGCGAGACATCTGCCTCGCCAATCTTCAAACGCGTTTTTCTCAGAATAGTGTTTTTCAAAACGGTTTCCACTCTCAAAGGAAGAGTTTTGAAGATATCTAGTTCCCCTTTGAAGAGAACATTTTTAACGTCATTCTTTATAGCGCTATGGAAGCTTTTCTTTTTTTGGAAATCTTCCTATTTTTTTTTACGAAAAACTGTCGAGAAAAAGGGCCAAATTCGATACTTTTTGTTCAAACCACCGCCATTTCGTCAAATTAAAAAAAAAACCCTTCCATAGCGCGATAGCGACTTTCCTACAGATTAATAATCTTTTTGAAATTTTTGTTTCAGATCAAAATTGCGGCCGCAATCGTGGAAACCGTACAGGACCTTTTTTATTACGTGTCATTTCAACAATTTATTTAACTATTGTACATCCAATGAATAAACATAAAAAAATCATTTTGTATTCGTCATGAATGTATTTATTTATTTAAAAAAAACCGGACCGATTGGTTTATTTGAACATTTAAAAAAAAATCGCGAAAATCAGTGATTTTTCGGAGAGTCACACTGAGACGATCTCTTAAAGATTTTCGTATAAAACAGCAAAAGTTTCCGAGACGTAATGAAAAGCGTTTTCGTCTTGTTCCGCATTATTTTGATCCGCAACGCACTCAACTGACGATGGAATATTTTCGAGAGAGTCGAACTCTGCCATTGAAGATGAATCCTCAGAGATATTGACTTCTTCTTTTATATAAATGGGACAAGACAATATGGACATAAAGCTCTTTGTCTAAATTATCACCTTGTGGCGCAGATTCTGTAATATTTTCTTCGACTTGTTATACTACAATCTGATCTCTTACGCTTCTTTACAGTTTCGGTCATTTTATGACACTCAATGGTAATTCAGATACAGCAGTACACAGTAATATTCAATAGTATGTATATTAACGTGAAACAAAAATTCGCTAAATAAATGTCCACGCGCAGTCGAAAACGTTTTTGCATGGGCGATGTGAATACTATGTTGCAACTCGTTCGAGCGAGTTTGTGTTGTGAGGATCGCGTGCGAAAAGAGTGAGAGAGAAAGACAGAGGTAGCGAGCGCGGAGCGTGCGCCTAGTGGGGGTATGCGATATATGAGAAAAACTCTTCCCCCTGGGGGCTTTTGGTTTCTTACTCGGAGGTCGGACCGTAGTTAAAAAAAGGTCCTAAAAAAATGTAAGTCTGCGCTGATGAAATCTCGGAGATGGATCGTCCGAAACAAAAAAATCGAACGGTTTTTAATTCAGTATGTTAATGGCTATAATGCATACCATACGATTTTTGATATATGCAAAATTAACAAAATGGCGGACATTTTTCGAAAAAAACATTTTAAAAAACGTGTTTTTTTCACCGTTTTGGCAAAAAAAAATAGTAAATATCGAAATTTAAAAAAATCCTTGATATGAGCTCTAGCTACAGTTGTAAAAAAAAATGTGAGTAACATTTCATAAGGATCGGTTCAGTAGTTTCGAAGAATTTATCAACAAGCCGTCGAAAAACGTTGTTTCAAGAAAAATGCATTTAAAGTTTGTGTAAGTTACATAAATACATAAAATGTTGTTTTGTTATGTATTTCGAAAGTCTAACAACTTTTATATCAATATCTATAATATAAATCTATCAAAAAATTCATGAAAATAGCCTTTTTTAGCGTCTAAATTGAGAAGACCCCTTAATTTTTTTATTTTTCTTTTTCATTCTAGGTCACCTTATACACAATATTGTACAAAATAAAAAAATGTTTCATTTTTTCGCTTCGGATCACCTGTCCGGGCCTTAGGACTTCCGCAAGCGAAGAATGCGGAAGCCTGCACACCGACATACGTGGTTCCTCCCACTCCCACCACCATGGGGGCCGTCCATAAATTACGTCATCGATTTTTGCTGATTTTCGACCCCCCCCCCCCCCCCCCACCTTCCCAAACCCAAACAAACCCAAACAATCATCCTATCGTCATTTCCTAATGACCCCCCCCCCTCTCTAGCTAAACTGACGTCATTACCAGTTTGGCAAAATTAAAACATTTGCGGATTTGAGAAAAATTGGGTTACATTAAAACATTTTGTTATAGAATCATCTTTTATTATTTTGTACTTTGGCAATGTTTATTAATATAATAATATTATTCTTCCCTATTCTTTAGTTTTCTTTGGATAGCTCCCACATTTTGTTATAGAATCATCTTTTATTATTTTGTACTTTGGCAATTTTCATTAATATAATAATATTATTCTTCCCTATTCTTTAGTTTTCTTTGGATAGCTCCCACGGAGTTTTCACCCATTCTTGCAAATCCTGGATCACGGGTAATATCTCCGTATCCTCCCCATATTCATTTTGGCTCGATCGAACTATTTTCATAGGTACGCTGTTATTTGAAGTTCTCGAATATAATGTAGACAAACCTTATGTAATAAATAAATAAATAATGAGTTCAATAATTAATACCATTAGGTACTTGCAAAATATTTTTCATCACTCATGCGGGGAAACCACTCTAGTTGTACAATATACTATTGTACATTTTGAATTAACTGGTATCACAAGAATGACGTCAATTTCGAAACGCCCCCCCCCCCCCCCCTCATCCATCATTTACCGTCATCCGCAGACGAACCTCCTCCCCCCCAAATTTAGAATGACGTAACATATGGACGGCCCCATGTTTTGTCAAACTTTAAAAAATATTTTATCGTTCAATAAAGACCGCTTAGTCACCGTACCAAATATCGACATTCTATATTTAATACTTTTCGCATAAATAATTGGTGAAAAATCGCACATTTTTTGGCCCAACAAGACAGAACCTTCCCTTAAGGTAGAACGAGCGCGCGCTCTTGATTCCTGTAGATTTTGTTCAAATTTTAACCAGACATTGTACATATCACTATGCATGTTTAAGTTAAATTTCAGAACATTCGACTATTTAGATTGGAAGATAATGGGTTTTTTAATTGCAACTTTTAACACTGCAGGTTCTGCATTGACCGACAGTCAGGTCACATAATTCGTCGTACCATTATATTGCGTTTATAAATTTTGAAAAAAAAAAAATTATGTTTAGATAGCAAACTAGTTAGGGAAAGAGTGAAAAAAGTTTGAATTGCCTTTACTATTCAGTTTTGCTAAAATCGTTCAGTAAAGACAGAACAATTATCCGTAAAAAATATTCGTCCCCTATAATAAGAAGACATATGGTAACACTGCAAAACAGTAGTGTTCAATATTTAGAGAAAAAAAATAATCATCGTATTCCTAAAGTTAAAAACTTTTATCATAAAAAAAATATTTGCGTTATAAATATTAATATTTTATACTGTTTATGTTATCTTCAATAACAAATAAAAGTGTCGGTTAATTCATAACTAATTATAAACTTGGTTCGTTTAAAAGTTACTTCCGAATAAAAAATCGTGTTGCAGTATTATTTCAAATACGCCGCGCAAACTTACGTCATTGAATACGTGAAACGGTGTGGTGTTGCCATATGTCTTCGTATTATAGGGGCCAAACATTTTTACGGATAATTATTCCGTCCAAATTTCAATGCAGACCCTGCAGTGTTGAAAGTTGCAATTTAAAAACCTATTATCTCCCAATCTAAATAGTCGACTGTTCTGACATTTCACTCAAACATGCATAATGATATGAACAATGTCTGGTTAAAATTTGAAAAAAAAAATCTATAGAAATTAAGAGCCCACGCTTGTTCTACTTTAAGGCAGTAGTCTGGTCTAGAAATTTGACAAAATCGATCTTTTTTTCTCCATTTTATTATTCCTTAGACCTTTCTTAATACGCTCGTGAAAACTGTTTATTGATATTTTAAAAATTAGCAGAGTAATAGAAATTATAAGCAATTTCAGCATATTTTTTTTCAAATAGTTCATGTTTTTCTCTAAAAAATCGTTTTTTAAAAAAATGTCTAGCTATAGTTGGAGAGAAGTTATAAGCAATTATAAGCAAGCCGCGCGGCTTGCTTATAATTGCTTATAACTTCTCTCCAACTATAGCTAGACATTTTTTTTTAAACGAATTTTTAGAGAAAAACATGAACTATTTGAAAAAAAATATGCTGAAATTCTGGATTGTTTTAAAAAAATCAAAAAATCACGTTCAAACTATAAAAATCGATTTTTCGGGCCTTGCCCCGTTTTTCCCGGTTTTGAAAGTATTTTTTTTCGAAAAGTTCAGAATTTTTTACATTGAAATAGATTTCAAACGAGATGGGATCTCTAAAACATCAGCCTCAGAAAAATTAAATAAACATTTTTCCCAATTAAACATTTTTTTTTGATAATAAAAAAGTTTGTTATTATAATTATTATTTTATAAATTTGTAAGTGAGAGATTTTATAACCTCAAAACCAACAGTAGCTATTAAAATTAAATGATAATCTTTTTTTAATTTGCTTATGTGACATGACATTACCTTATAAAAACTCTAAATGTCTATTCACGTAATAAAAATGCCATTAAAGATTTAAGATTGATTTAAATAAATGTTATGGAAAATGAATTTTTTTATTTAATTTTTCTGAGGCTGATGTTTTAGAGATCCCATTTCGTTCAAAATCTATTTCGATGTAAAAAATTCTGAACTTTTCGAAAAAAATACTTTCAAAACCGGGAAAAATGGTGCAAGCCCCGAAAAATCGATTTTTATACTTTGAACGTGATTTTTGTAGTTTTTAAAATAACCCAGAATTCCAGCATATTTTTTTTCTATCAGTTCATGTTTTTCTCTAAAAAAATCGTTTTTTAAAAAAAATTCTAGCTATAGTTGGAGAGAAGTTACGGGCATTTGAAAATTTGGTGATTTACCAAATTTGGAAACTGTGAGGCGCCATTACTAAAAAACTATTCGATAAAAAAAAAATCGAAAAAAATTATGGGTGCTTGTTTTAATATGACATTGCAGGTGATCTTCTCAGTTTTCCCCATATTTACCCATATGTAAAATTTCATCAAGACAACTTCAACGGTTTAAAAGTTATTCCAACCCAAATATGACGTGAAAAATCTCGCTCTAGACCAGACTACTGCCTTAATAATGAATAGCAAAAAAAAAAAATGTGCCTCGAGTCGTCGAAGTGAAAAGTGAATTACATATGAAGGGGACGTAGACGAATTGTATATCGCCCGTTTATTATTCGTAACGGCGCGCGTGTACGCGAATATCTCACGTTAAATTGGAACACTATCGTGCGGGTATAACGACGAAGTCGTACCGATGCTAATTCCCGATTCGCCTCATTTCCATATTATATCATAGCGCACGTCCTCTCGCCTCGCTTCTATTTACAAAAACAAATATACAGGCCATGTGACGAGAAATAATTCGTCTCCGATGATTAGTTATCGTTGCCACTTGGGGAACGATGATTCTCGCGGTGTCTGAATCGAATCGACTACTCATTGTGGACAATTTGAGAAACGGAATATTCGACGAGTAAATTTTGTCGCCCGAGTCCTCGTGAATGGACATGCCAATGGAACTCGCCGAATAAAAACGTGGAATAAAGGAAGGGGTTAAAAGTAAACTTATGATTGCAACGATAGAACTGCTGGTAAAGCTTTAAACGCGTTTTTCTCGAAACTATGCTTTGCAAAACGGTGTACACGATTTCTCGTCGTCTAATGAAAGGATTGACTTGACATTTGGTACATTTATTCAGTGTAATAGTAGTTTAGTCTTGACCGACATTTTTCTTCTTAGCATTTTTTTTCCATTAGTTATTAACAATAATAATGTCATTTTTTCTCGAAAAATCGAAAAAATAATTCAATTTTTTTTATTCCGATGATCGAGAGACCGTAACGAAATAAATGTCGGTCAAGTCTTAGCCAATATTGTCTATTTTAAGAAAAAAAAAAGTTTTTTTGGGTCCGATTAACCGGGTGGCCAAAATCAAGTACACCGTTGAGCCCCTTAGGTTCGAAGGTTCACGATATTGTTCTTAACTTCTTTGATTATTAATATTTCTTTATGAAACTCTATTTTTAAGATGATTTTTCAATCATCTTACTTTTTTCTTCGAAATCAATTTTTTCGATAACCCTAATTTTTGGGCCATCGTAGTAGGCTAATCCTTCAATCATTGATCATTATCAAATATACCGATTTCACTATGTAACTAAACCTTTTGTAGGATGGCACAAATTTGAGCTAATTTTTTTTCCTTTTTCTCATCATCCAGTTATGTTCTTTACAGAAAGAAAAAATTGTCGCGTAAGCTGGGAACGGTCAAAAAATATTTAAAGGTCGCTGAAACCTTCCAAAAATGCAAATTTTCATTAAAACATCGATTTCTTTTTTCATCCACTTTTTACCCTTGAATTTTACGCTTTATAATTTTTTAATTAAGCTCGCGAAAGCTCTAGCCGACCGTTGAATATTTAGTGGTCGCTCAAGAGCTTCGAAATTACCAATTGTTGCGATTTTTTGTCTTCTCACTCATAAATTGAACACTTTGTAAAAATTTCAAAACAAATAATCGTTTTTTCTTTAGAAACGGATTTTTTAAATTTACCTCACGAGGTAAATTGCCCTTGTGAGGTCAATTTGACAAATCTGTGTCTGTAGAAAAACGATTAATTGTTCGAAAATGTTACAAAGCACCGAATTTATAAGTAAGAAGAGTAAAAAAAAAAAAATTGGCGAAAATTGGAAATTTCGAAGCTCTTGAGCGACCACTAAATAGTAATTGGCCGGCTAGAGCTTTCGTGATCTACATTTAAAAATTATTAAGCGTGAAATTCATGGGTGAGAAGTTTACGAAAGGAAAAATCAATTGTTTAATGAGAATTTGAACTTTTGGGCGGCTTTGGGCGACCGCTAAATATTTATTGGCCGGCTAGAGCTTTCGCGATCTTCATTTGAAAATTATAAAGCGTAAAATTCATGGGTGAGAAGTGAACGAAAAGAAAAGTCAATTTTTTAATGAGAATTTGAATTTTTGAGTGGCCTCTAAATATTTATTGGCCGGCTAGAGCTTTCGCGATCTTCATTTGAAAATTATAAAGCGTAAAATTCATGGGTGAGAAGTGAACGAAAAGAAAAGTCAATTTTTTAATGAGAATTTGAATTTTTGAGTGGCCTCTAAATATTTTTTGACCGCTCGCAGCTTTCGCAACAATTTTTTTTTTCTCAAAGGATGATAATTGGATGGCGAGAATGAAGAAAAAAAATTGAACCAAATGTTTGCCACCCCAATGTGTGTGTGTGTGTGTGTGTGTGTGTGTGTGTTCATATATTAGGGTGGCAAAAATTTGGTTCTATTTGTTTCTTTTTTCTCGCCATCCAATTATTTTCATTCGAGAAAAAAAAATTGTTGCGAGAGCTGCGAGCGGTCAAAAGATATTTAGAGGTCACTAAAAAATTCAAATTCTCATAAAAAAATTGATTTTTCAATTCGTATATCCAAATATATATATATATATATATATATATATATATATATATATATATATATGTGTATGTATGTATGTATGTATGTGTATATATATATATAAATATATATTAGACTGGCCAAAAAAAAATGTTTTCAATAGAAATTTTTGTTGAAAATGTTGAGAATGACAAGAAATCAGTGCTTACCAAATTTTAGCCCTTTATATCAATATAAAGGGCTAAAATATATAAGTTCATGAATAACTAATCAAAACTTTCAAATTCAATTCCTCCATATTTTCTACTATATCTACTGGAAAATTGATAAACCAAATAAGACGAATTCTCGTTGCGTACTATTGAAATTCGTTTGA
Source organism: Ophion obscuratus (assembly GCA_964007375.1). Lineage (NCBI taxonomy): Eukaryota > Metazoa > Arthropoda > Insecta > Hymenoptera > Ichneumonidae > Ophion > Ophion obscuratus. The sequence continues at coordinate 82,565,823 of OZ023312.1, read as the reverse complement.
ACTTCTTACATAAAAAATGTTCCTCAAATTCACTGTAATTTCGTCAATTCGCACAGTAGCACCTGTACACGTAATTTTCCTCTCTGTCTATTTCTCTCTCTCTCTCTCTCTCTCTCTCTCTCTCTCTCTCTCTCTCTTCTCTCTTAGGTGAGTTTAACGTATCGGGGCGCTTTCAATACGCGATTAAAAGAACTATGTACAATGTTAGAGCTCGAAGGGCACACACACATGCACGATACGACGTCCAATCGATTCATAGTTCGTTGTATCAGTCCGCACGATACTCTCAACTCGGTACGAAAGAAGAAAACAAATCGTTACAGAGTAGCGCTGAACATTTGGAATGAATTTGTTTGGGTAAAATAAATAAACGTAACGTACTCACCGAAATAACTGATATATTAAAAACGTCCTTCAATGAATCACCGAACACTCGATACTCGCGGCAAGGGGTTCCGCGCTCAACTGCCGCATAGATCTTCCTCGTCGTACGGGTTCGGACATTCCCGTTAGTCCTCGGCCGTGCCACGCGTATCCCCGAAGCGATCATCTGTTGGATCACTTTCGTTCTTCAAAAAGAAAAACATAGCAGCTACGTAGATTTTCAACGGAAATTCGCAAACTTAAATACAATGTTTCTTTTTGGCAAAAACACTGCCTCCCTCTGGAGATTTGTAAGCATAAGATAAGAATAACGATACAAAGTAGTCGGTATGTATGAAAAATCGACGTCGAAAGGTAGCTTGTGAATTTATTCGAGCTGGAAACGTTCTTCGATGCGAGATGAGTGAGTCATTGCAATCAATTTCAACAAGGTTACGTTTGTTTGTTTGGATTGTTATTTTTTTAAACGATTACGGACACTCGGTCGATAATGTAGTCGGTGATATCATCGCGAGTTGTCCAGGTGCGATATGGAATTGGATCGCGGAAGAGGACCGGTTGCGCCACCTGTCGGTCGTGTATTCAACTTTGTGTTCAGAACTAGGTACCATGTATAGATAACTGAAGGGTAGTGGAGAACTTAACAGCCTCGATACCGACTCGAGCAATCGCTCGCCTGATAACATTCGGGTTGCGGTTCTGCATTCCTATTTTGCCCACAGGAACTTCGAATGCGCCCGCGAACGGTACAAGAGAATTTCGCAACGAGAAACTTTCCCCTCGAGCACAGGTATTTATCGTGATCGACCGAGGATATGGCAGTAGGCAGTCATTCTCGTAAAGCATTCCGAAAAGGCATAAAAATCGAGATACTTGTCCAAATGGGGAATCTTACGCAGGGCTCGGCGCAGATGGCGCCACGTAAACATAACGTAAACAAGAGAAGGTGTCATGGTTATAACAAGTCCAGTTGCATGTTTGGGCCTTAGGCCACAGTAACGGGTATAAAATCATGTGCGAATTTAACAATTTTCGCGTGAAAAAGTGATTCACTCATAAAAATTAATTACACATCTGTTTAGTATGAGTATCAAGCTGTTAAAAAATATATATATATTTTTTGTCGATGTACAACATGGTCGACTACTAATATTTTCTTTTATGGAGAAAAATTTCGTTATAACTGCTCATAAACTGCTCATAAAATGAAAAGTTTTCGATTCATCAGAAATTCTGGACGTACTTTTCTGCCAAATGCAATTAGAAACATAACTTTTACATTTGAAGTAAATCGAGTGAAAATTGTTGAAGTTATTTAGCCAATTGGAAAAAAAGCCGTTTCGAGAAGTTTCGAGTAGTCGGCCATTTTGTACATGGAAAAAAAATTCTAACAGCTTGATATTCATACTAAATAGATGTGTAATTAATTTTATGAGTGAGACACATTTTCATACGAAGAAAAATTGTGAAATTCGCACATGATTTTATACCCGTTACTAAGGCTCTTCAGAATATATCTGAAGTTATAAGACGTTCAGAATATATCTGAAGTTATGACATATTTAACAGTAGGTAAGAGAACTCAGCTGGTACGCTCGATAACTGTAAATAAGCCAGCCCCCTGACACTGGTCAGGATAATGATAAATGATGTTCACAAAATGTCGTCGCCGCACTGTGGCGCTAGTAGTCGTGTGACAGGCATGCACATACTATATGAATGCTGCACCGGTGCTTGGAATATTTTACATGAATAAAAGTCTATTGATATGTTTGGAATGATTTTCCGTTCTCACGCAATAAATAACGTCGCAGTAACGACAACAGCACGAACGCCACGAAAGTGTCGAATCGTTCAGCTGATCGGAATATTTAGAGCCGAAGGCTGCCTCATAACAGCCAACGTTAGGTAGTGGCGATTTCACGAACTACAAAATCCGGAACAAAACGCGTTTTTGTTTATCGGATAGGAATAGTAGACCAGTGTCAGGGGGCTGAAATAAGCTAAACGGTCAGATGGGACTATGATCTTAACGCCATCTTTTGTATCTCTACCTCCTTAATGAAAAAATATTTAAAAAACGGTGTCAATGCGCGTGATACATTTTCGCGGTGTCTGCCTTGTACTAAAATTACACGAATGGACACAATGGAAAATGATTACGGATATCTGACCAACCGGAATTGAAAAATCGGCTTCTACTCTTTTCCTTTTCTGTTCATCCTTTAAAGTTTCTTTTTTGCTCCAAACAAACAGAGAAAGTATAACCCCTTTTTCAATATTTTTCGGCTCAGTTTCATCCCCGTAAAGAATGAAAATGAGCTAGGTAAGGATTATGTAATAAAATAATACCAGAAGGATAAAAAAATGCAAATATTTTAAGTATACATTTTTAGGTTATGATAATTAACTACTTTACAATATACTTTTAGACGTAAATCGCGTCAAAAATATCATGTTTGTACACTGACCTGTCACAAATTCTTTGCTTCTATAGTCTACAGCTCTAAAATGATCAGAACCTAGCCTTGAATATTTTATCGCTGTAAAGTGCTTGCGACGTATAGAAATTTCCCATTACTTCCGAAGTTTTTCGTCTTTAGGAAACAAATGAACGCCTTCGTTTCTATATCCAATTGCACAACACTGATGCATTCTTCACAATTTATTCACGACAAACGGATTATTTAAAGAAAATTCAAGAGTAGTCCCAGAAACACGGGCAAAACCAAAGAGAATTTCACTTAACGGCATGTTCTGTTTACGTGATAATACAACGTCCCCTCTAGCGGGAGAAATTGGCAGTAAAAATCCTTATTCACATCACACTGTTTTCACTTACGTAATTTTTAATTAAGAGTAATTTAATTGGCGATTTCGCGATCCCCAAAAGTATTAGCGCCTCTCGCGGCCTACGGCAGAAGCTCTACTAGTACAGTAAACTTTCTTGAAATACATTGATAACGAATTTTAAAAAAAATTTAAAAGAAATTTAAAAAAAAAATTACTCGAGATTTTGCCGTGTTCCAGGGTGCAAGGCTGTTAATAAAAGTAAATTGTTGTCCATAAACCATGTAACGATAAAGTATTGTAAAAAAGTGGTTGTTGGCTCTGAAAACGACTCTCTTCAGGCCATCAAGGCGAATATGTAGTCACTCCACAAGATTTTTCTTTCAAAGTTCATATCCCTATAAATAATAAATCGAGCAATATTAAAAGTTATTTCTGTTATATACAATGTATAAAGCATGCGTGAAGTATAATGTGAAAAGTATGCTCTAAAAGATCGGACCACTCCTTGTCGAAACCTGCAAGTGACTCTCATAACCTCAAAAAATCTAAATCCAGAGCTGACACAGCTAAAAAGATCGCGGAAAATAAATTATTCACTGCAGTAGCATCTTTACAATCTACCGTGGAAGTAAATCCAATAGACAACTTGCAGGAAATTAAGAACAAAGTAATTGTTTCCGTTTGAGGTTATACTTTGACCGGCCATATTGAAATATCGCTGCGCCACATCTACGACGTGAAAATAGCTGATTATGCTTATTCGTTAGCTGAGAATGTTTGTTTGCTCAAATTTGAAATTTCTACGAGATGAATGATGGGAAGCGTGTTGAGTGCAGGTAGATTCTTAAATTATTATTTAAAAAATTGTAAAAATTCAAAGCTTTTGGAGGTGGTGTAATCGGAGTATTGAAAGTGCCTGTTATTTTCCAATAATAGACTAATTACTAATAGACTAATTACTAATTTCGCTATATTGTCGAAGTTTCCCCGTCCAATATTATCAATCAAAGAATACAGCACCTGGGATCGCATGCATGTCGAATCTAGGAATCTTACTGACAGTCAAAAGATGGTTGTTGGGGAGAGTGTCACAACGATGCAGCTCTGCAGAAACACCTGAGCTAGAACTTTGAGACAAATCCTAACAAACAGCAGAATACAGAGTAACTTTAAGATTTTATGTACTAATTTGGAAAACTTTATGTTTTTTGAAGATGTTATGTAGTAACTTTCAGAACTGTAAGTAACTCTATGCACTGCCCAGGTAGTACAACGAATGGTACATGGCATTCGATTTTATTTAAAATGTGTTTGTAGTCTTCGATAGTTGTCCGTATAGCAGCATTATTATAAATCTTTGCTATTGTGAGAATCAACTTATGATTGGCATTTAGAAAAATCTGCGAATACCATCAAAGCCATCCTACGTTCTCGAGCATAGTGCTCCTCATTATACTGAGAGATAACGTCCAAATTGGACTTAGAATTCAAATATTGGGTTGGTACACAAAACTTGCAACACTTTTTTTTCAATTAAAATATTTTTCCTAATAATGAAGTTCGAGAACATTCGAGAAGAGGAAATACAAGAATGGTCTAGAACCTTTCATGCCGCAGGACATATAAGCGAGTCAGATGTTCCGCGGAGTTAGTATGAGCAAAGATGGATCAACGTGCACTGCGAGCAATCGCATATTACGAATTCTTGCAAGGGCATTCTGTAAGAGCTGCAGCCCGTAATATGTGCAGTGCGTTCAAGGCTAATGTAGTTAATTATTCAACGGTCTCCCGTTGGTATCAGCGTTTTCGTTCTGTCGATACATCTTTTGAAGACAAACCTAGGTCCGGCAGGGAATCGATTGTGGACGATGAAGAACTGCGAGCACTTACAAAGGCAAAGCCTAATATGTCGTCACGAGAATTAGCCAACAAACTCAACTGCAGTCATCCTACTATCCTTCGACATTTACAAGAGACGGGATATAGGAAAGTTGATTCGTCTTGGATACCGCAAAATCTCAGCGAATCAAACAAAGCAACACGCATGTCCATCTGTCTTTCACTCCTGCATCGTCCGCAAAGAAAGGATTTTCTTCAAGAAATAGTCACTGGGGATGAAAGCTGAGTGTTGTATGTTAATCACACGCGCAAGCGTCAGTGGCTATCGAAAGGGGAAAAACCAGAACCGACCCCTAAACGGCCCCGTGAAATGAAGAAAGTTTTACTCTGTTGTTGGTGGGATTCTGAGGGCATGCTCTATTACGAATTTCTGCCAACCAACACCACAATACAGGCAGAGATTTATTCTGCACAACTGCAAAAGGTGGCTAAAATTATGAAACAGAAAAGGCGTAAACGTCTTCACGTTCGGCTTCTCCATGACAATGCTCGACCCCACGTCGCTAAGATGACACACGAAACTATTTCGCAGCTAGGATGGGAAGTTCTACCACACCCACCGTATTCACCAGACTTAGCACCTACCGACTATCACCTGTTTCGAGCTTTGAAGAACTATTTACGGGATAAAAATTTGATGATCTGTCAGATCTCAAAAATACATTGGACGACTTTCTTAATTCACGATCAAAAGAATTCTGGTCTGCGGGCGTGCAAAGTCTACCAGAGCGTTGGGCAAGAGTTGTAGATGCGGAGGGAGCCTACATTACTGAATAATCGTTTATTGTTAAAATAAAATATTTTTCTTTTTTACTCGTGTTGTGTGTTGGAAGATTTTTGTACCAACCCAATGATTATGCTTGATTTCTATGGAATTCTTCGAACAATTGACAAATGGCATTGTTGACGAGACTGGAATCTCGCATAAATCAACACCCCATCGGGCATAGACAATTTTTCACATATGTGTATGGAACTCTCCCTTGGTAGGATGGATAGATCTTGATGCTGGATAGGAGTAGGTATCGCACTGCTGTTATTGAAGGTCGTCGCTGCATATGCTTGATCAGCAGAGTTCTCACTATATATTCGAAAGACATATATAGATAGATGTTTAAGAGGCGTTTAAAGACGTTGGAGAGACGTCCGATAGACGTTCGGAAGATGTTGAGAGACCAGCCAGGTCGATAAATACGGTACCGAGATAAACGCCAAAACAAGTAATTATGCGGTTACTCAAGTGATGGCGTAGTTGTTATTTGGGTTACCTCCAATCAGCAATGCATGGCAAATATAACCTTCCTATCTACAAGCTTATTAGTAAGCATTTTTCGTGCGTAGCTAAATTCTTACCTTCGTGGAATCCCAAGTTCGCTCGTATCTTATAACACCCCACCTATCCTATAACACCCTTAACTTCAATAATTTAGCAAATTTCCCTACCGGAAGTAGCTCGAATTGCTCGCAGAAGCTAACGAAATTCGCTACAGTCAAAAAAACAGTGACAAAACTTTCAGAGTGATCGCACCTTCTAAACAGAACATCCTCTACAACAATTTGCATTTGAATAGAAATATCAATGCGTGAAAATCCGCCAACGGCATGCACCGAAGCAAAGCACAGTATTCTCTCAAGAATCATATCACCTCCTGGAGGTGACTTTGGCGAAACGTGCAGCTGAATAATAGGCATCGTGCCATTAGAACATTTGTCCATAAACCGAGCTAACAATAAGCAGATTTATACTTCAAGAAAATTGAAGATTAGCGCGAATGGAGAATCTCTGAAAGAATTGTGCAATGGATGTGACGTGTGTCTCTCGTTCACGTTGTGTGATAGGGGACTCTTTCTAAGAAAGTAGAAAACGTTTTAGAATATATCTTATTTTATTCTTTCTATTATGTCTTCACGGTAATAACAAAAATGCAGTGTGAAATTTGTTTTATTATCATAGGCGCATACATCCTCTAGACATTTTTACACAACAAGCACTTCACAACGAAAATTCCACACTGAGAAAAAAAAACTGAGAAAATTCGACACTGAGAAAAAAAATATATTGGTTCATCGAAATAAATGTGCTGCTGCGGAGTGCCACCGATAATATGAGATTGTCACAATACTATAAAATATTGGAAAATGTGATTGAATTAAAAAACATATTATTTTATTTGAAAAAGCTCTTCTGTTCTCTGAATATCTACATTATCCTTCAAATAAAATTATATTCTATTGAAATCATTCTATATACAATCCGTAGATGTATGGATGAAATAATTAAGCGGTTGCTACAACATTTTTTTCTTTCGTAGAAAAATATAATCAATAGAATTAATTATTTCTTGACTGCATCGAAACGAATATGCCATGGGACGTAAGTTTTTCAATTTGTTTTAAATCTTAATTAAAAAGTGAGCATTGGAATGATCATCCACGATAATAGTGGAGAGAATATCAGATATCCAATGGAATATATTCATGGAGAGAATACCAGATATTCAACTGATAATAACAGATACTACACTTTGTTCTTAGCCACAGGCCAAGTAGTACAATCGTGCTGTATATTGGAATCGGAAAAAATTAGAAGAAGGCTAGTTTTTTGACAGGTGATTTTGTAGGTGTCACGGGTGCTAAAACCAAGTTTGCCTTAAAATCGGGGGGTAGGGTTTTTTTAGGGGATGGGGGTGGATTAATGCCAAACTACAATCCCCACGAGGTCGGCGCCGGGAGGCAAAATGTTCAGAAAAATCCGGGATTTATTTTTGTCCATAGCGCCGAAGTCGTGGAAGTTCATTTTGGGGGTGAAATAGTGGGGCAAAATTTTGAAAAATCAGTTTTCATTCGATAACTCTTTATGATAAATTCATAAAATTATTGTTCAAATGAAAACGTTGTAGCCCTTGAAAAGACGCGTCGATCGAGTATTCGATCAACCCTCTCCAATAATATCTTCACCCCCAAAATAATTGTTGAAGAATTGACAAAAAAATTATTTATTGAATAACTCAAAAACAATCGATTTCTCAGGGATGGTTCAAATGTACGAAACGTAGAGGTAATTTTCTCTGTACTTTCGTTCCTATGCACAACCCTTGAATTTTGCTTTTTCGAACCCCTCTCAGGGGTTGAAAATTCAAAATGAAATTCTGGGAAAACTATTGACCGCAACTAAAGAGATACGAGTTTGGCGCTGTAGACAAAAATGTAGCTGAGGGTTCAAGCTACAAATTCTTCCACGGCGGCGAATTCGTGCGGTCAATATTTTTCCCAGAATTTCATTTTGAATGTTCAACCCCCGAGAGGGGTTGGAAAATCAAAATTCAAGGGTGGACCATAGCAACGAAAATATGGACAAAATTATTCTCTACATTTCGTAAATTTGAACCATATCCGAAAAACCGATTGTTTTTTAGTTATTCGATAAACTATTTTTTTGTTTGTTTTTTAATTATTTGGGGGCGAAGATATTATCGGAGAGTGATGATCGAATACTCGATCGACGCGTCTTTTCAAGGGCTACAACTTTCCCGTTTGAACAAAAAGTGTACCATTTTTTTCTAAAGAGTTATTGAATTAAAACTGATTTATCAAAATTTCACCCCACTTTTTCACCCTCAAAATGAACTTCCACGACTTCGGCGCTGCGGACAAAGCAAAAGCCGAGATTTTTCTGAACATTTTGTCTCACGGCGCCGACCTCGTAGGGGTTGTAATTTGGCATTAATCCACCCCCATCTCCTTTCATCCCCTAAAAAAACCCTACACCCCGATTTTTAGACAAACTTGGATTTAGCACCCGCGGCACCTACAACATCACCTGTCAAAAACTAGCCTTCTTCTAATTTTCTCCGATTCCGGGTTTTTTCAGCGACAGCACGACTGTACTAAAGAAGCGATACTCTTTAGAGTTTCTCCGGCGTATAGGTAGATTTTCGGTTGGCGCTACGCTTACGAGAAACGAGCGCGCATGCGGCTTCTAGCGGTTACTCCGAGAAGTACGGGTTTCCTCACGCCTATAATTTCGGTGGCGCTCGGCCATGATTTGGTTGAATTTTTTCAACCAAATGCGCAAGAAACAAATTTTATTTTCGCATAAATTTAATTGTTTAACCAATTCAGACGTTTGCTTCATATTTTTCAATAAAAATAAAATATTAATATTTTAACGAATAATTTACTTAAAAATCAATATCGGATACGGTGAAAACAATTAAATAACATAGATTTGATAACAAAAATAGATTATGTTATCTAATAATATAAATATAAATAATCTAAATATAATCTAATAATCTAAATATAGATAACATAAATAACATAAATAACAATAGAAATATTATTTAAATATAACGAGCGAAATTCAATTTTTCCTGTGTACTCGAATCAACAATATTCATGTTATGAATTGAAACGCTTTTTTCGTTCGTTACAGAAATTGCATTAAAAACTATATAATTTGTTCGCGGTAATTCTTTAGATAGTTTCAATAATATATTGATCTCGGCTAAAAATATATCTTTTGAATGAAAAAAAAAAACTTTTAATTTTATCATGTTAGTTTATAAATTATCGATAGCGTTTTGTTTGAACTAATAAATCCGATTATTCACACCAACAACTTTACAATTGAATCAACGAAATTTCATTCAATAACACCAATGATATTGGATCAATGATTTTTTTTCTCAGTGCACTATATTATGCGACGATGACGACAGCCTTTTGAAACCGTATTCTGTTGCAAAGTGTGGCAAAAACTCTACGATGGGGTAACAATTATAGCAGCTGATTGAATTTGATTGTATTTTCCACTAAAGTAGCTCATTTGAAGATGACCATTGCGAGCCATTTCCAACATAGCCTCAAACACTTCGGGATCTTGATCGAAGGCCTTTATGAGGCGTGGTAAGCAGACGGCCAACTCGTTTTGATGTTCACAATGTCTAGTTTTTTATACTTTGTTCAGACTGCTCTCAAGTCAAAGATTGGGCGATTCGATTGAGTTCTCGCAGCTCCTTTCTCGGGTGTGATATGGTTTCACGCTGCCAACTCGCCTTGGTACCTGACCAGATAAAAACATATATGAGATCTATATAGCGGAGTCTGGTACCGTATTTGATCGGATATGATCTTATACGAACTAATACGTTCACATATCACATCATGTATGTTCAGATACGAATTTACGGTACCAACTCGCCTTGGTACTTAGCCAGATATAAACAGATATGAGTTCATGTATGATCAGGCCAGATACTGTATTTGATCAGATATGATCTTCTATATGCATATGTGATGTGGAATATGATCAGACCTAATCATACGAGGGTGGGGTGAAAAGTTTCCGGCCTGACCAAGAGATGTTGCCACTAGGTCTAGTTTTGGAACGGCGTCCTACAGTACCATTCCTACCGAGCTTGTATGTAAAGTTTCAGCCCAATCGCTATGTTAGTTTACGTTTGAGAGCATATTGCGCGAGACGCTTCCGTTGTTTTCGTAAAAATGGAAAAATTTGAAAAACGTGCTGTCATCAAATACTTCCATTTGAAAGGTTTTACACCAAAACAAATAAAAGAAGAGATGGATTCAGCACTAGGAGACTCCTCCCCATCATATTCAACTATTAAGCAATGGGTTTCTGAATTTAAAATGGGTCTTGTGAGCACCTCTGACGAGCCTCGCTCAGGACGGCCCGTTGAAGTCACATCTTCAGAGATGATTAAAAAAATCCATAAAATAGTGTTGGAAGACCGCAGGTTGAAAGTGCATGAGATAGCTGAGACCTGTAGGATGTCAGCTGAACGTGTGCGAAATATTTTGCACAACCATTTGAACATGGAAAAGCTGTGTGTAAGGTGGGTGCCGCGTTTGCTAACGCTCGACTAAAAACTGCTTTGAAAAACCATTTCTACCGACAATTTGGCGCCGTATAGGCGTAATCCAAACGAATTTTTGCGTCGATTCATAACTGTTGATGAGACATGGGTTCACCACTACACTCTTGAAAATAAAGAACAGTCAAAACAGTGGGTTGGAAAAGGGGAACCAACCCCAAAGAAGGCAAAAACAATTTTATCGGCAAACAAGGTTATGGCTACTGTTTTTTGGGATGCGAGAGGAATTATATACATTGATTACCTTGAAAAGGGTAAGACTATCACTGGTCAATGCTACGCAGAGTTATTGCAACGTTTGAAGCACGAGGTGCAAATAAAATGACCTCATTTGGCGAAGAAAAAAGTTTTGTTTCATCACGATAACGCACCAGCGCATTCGTCGATTGTTGCCATGTCCAAAATCCACGAATTGAAGTTTGAATTGATGCCGCATCCTCCCTACTCTCCAGACTTAGCCCCCAGCGACTATTACCTGTTTCCTAACCTCAAAAAATGGCTTGGCGGAAAGAGATTTAAGAGCAACGAAGAAGTTATCGAAGCTGTAAATCAGTATTTTGAGGAGCTTGACGAATCTACGTTTAAAACTGGTATAACTAAATTAGAACACCGTTATGAGAAATGTATCAGTGTTGATGGAGATTATGTTGAAAAATAAAGCAAAAAAAATGTTAAAACATCGTTTTTCTTGGTCAGGCCGGAAACTTTTCACCCCACCCTCGTATATGATACCGTAAAATATCAGATATAAATATATCTGATACATGTATGACAATATCTGAAACATATATGATCATCTCCACTCAGACATGAACTTTTTTTCCCGGGGATGCTGTGACCGTAACGATTTTTCATGCAATAATAATGAATTAAGGGGTCTTAATTAACAATTATCTGACGAAATGATTCACTTTCCAAAAATTTGCCTAACAAATCGTCAGATAATTGTTAATAACAAATGAACTATGTAATATAAAAAAAAAATAATATTTTCCAAGATATATTCAACATTTCAAGTGAATCGGTTGAAAATTGTCTGCTTTATGTTTCCGGCCAACTTAAAAAATGCAGTTTTGAGACAAAGGCTGCACAGCCGTCATTTTGAAATTAATCGCTTCAACATTGGTAAAAAATAGAGGTCGCTTTTGCATTTATGAAAAACTATATAAATATATGATTATGATGGGTTATAAAATGAGATTTTTTTATTATACGTGAGAATTAAGGCATGCTGTTATCTCCATTCTCGCACCGATAAATTAGTCGTATACAGTCAACCTAGCCCCACTCCACGGACCATCCGTCATCGGACAAAGAAATTCCATTTTTGTAAAGACTTATTTACGGATGCCAAAGCGGCGAGGGGCCATTGTACTGAGACGTATATGGATGTGGTCGGGGTATTCCGTAGGAATTGCAAATCGTACCGTGCAATGTGTGACGCACATGCTCACAATAATGAGAGGATCATAGACACAAAGCTAAGTTAAAGTATTATTATTTAATTTTGCTATAATGATAGTCAATGTGATATTAGCTCTCTGGAAGCCCAATTTGAAGGGTCAGAAAGATAATTTTTTTTCCAGTAACACATTGGTTGGAATAAATTAATTTTTTCCCAGCATGTTGTACACATGTTCGAGGTTACAATGTAATTTTTTCGGAAAAAAATCTTTCAAAATCTTCGTGGTGCTGCAGTTGGCGTTGCAGTCCTCCAGCGGCGAGGCCCGAAACGCCGGGATCTCTACCAGTCTCAAATGTAATTTGAAACGAAAACAAAAAAAAAAAATTCTTCAAATATATCCAACTGGCTATGGGTTGACGATCCACTTTTCGAAATTTCGAAAAATACGAAAAATGACAGCTTCTCAAAAGAAAACCTCATTTTTCTCTTGAAAAATAGCATGCTGAAGTCATTATTATTAACAAATGGTTAATCCAATTAATAAATGCGATCGTGAACCGAAAATGACGCTAACTGTGCAAATTCAAGTGAATAGTGTGAAAGTTACTCAAGATATCAATCCCGCCGTGTCAAGATGTGTAGTTTCGAGATAATCGCGTTTAAAGTTTTGGTACATGTTTTCCACGATCTTGTGAAATATTGTCGTCTTATACGCTAGTCAGGGATTCCGGCACCATATAAGTGTCCTTTCTCATAATCGAGATCGTGTTGCACACCTAATCTATGCAATCTGCCGGCAGTACGGCCTCTTTTGAGTGTTCTTGTACTTTGATGCCCGCTTTCGTTACACGTGAATCATCCTTAAGGGGAGATATGCACGTAGGAGCCGTAAAAAGGTCATATTTGTGAATTTTTTTCAAGGAAAACTTTTTGAAATTTCGGATTAGGCTTTTAATTATCTAAAAGTATATACATTAAAAAATATGTTTAATTTTCTTTATTTAAAAATATCAAAAATATACAAGGATATTGTATGATCATTGGAGCGTCGTAAAAAAATCTGCGTATACGGTACCCACCGGCGTTTCTTAAAAAATCATCTGAAAAAAGAACCAAAAAGTTTATTAAAGGCCATAGCCGGGTAAGTAGGGAAAAATCGCCCCCGCATTTTCTCCAGCGAAATTTGGAGTATATTCTGAGGTATAAAAAAAAACAAATTTTCTGAAAATGTCATGCCTGTCAACGCAATGGTTTTAGAAAAATAATTTTTTAAAAATAAAACATCAAAAAAATTCCGAAAACGCTTCAGTGGATCGATTCGATTTTTTTTTGGTACTCGTTACGATCAAACGTGTTACGAAATAAAATTATAGAACATCTTGCGAAAGATTAAGGTTTAAAAAAAGATAACGTTCCTTGTTTTATTTTTTTTAACTATCATCCACTTGGGGTACAATAACGAAATTTTTTTCATATAATCTTTGGGCACCTTATTAGATTATATAATTTTTTCAAAATGATCGGTTTGGTACGCCACAGTGAAAAAAAAAGAAACATACTTTATGAACATACATTACAAAAATAAACATACTTTTTAAACATACATTAAACAACATTAAACATACATTACAAACATATTTAAACATACATTAAACATACATTACAAAAATAAACATACTTTTTAAACATACATTACAAAAATAAACACACTTTAAAGTGTGTTTATTTTTTTTCACTGTGGCGTACCAAGCCGATCATTTAGTCACATATCAGACTTTATTAATATATTTTAGTTATATATCTATATAACTAAAATATATCAATAAAGTGCGTTTCTTTTTTTCCACTGTGGCGTACCAAACCGATCATTTTGAAAAAATTATATAATCTAATAAGGTGCCCAAAGATTATATGAAAAAAATTTCGTTATTGTATCCCAAGTGGATTATAGTTAAAAAAAATAAAACAAGGAACATTATTTTTTTCCAAACCTTAATCTTTCGCAAGATGTTCTATAATTTTATTTCATGACACGTTTGATCGGAACAAGTACCAAAAAAAATCAAATCGATCCACTGTACCGTTTCCGGAATTTATCTTTTTTCTTGATATTTAAAAAAAATTATTTCTCTAAAAACATTGCGTTGACGGGGATGAAATTTTCAGAAAATTTGTTTTTTTTTACACCTCAGAATATACTCCAAATTACGCTGGAAAAAATGCGGGGGCAATTTTTCTCTACTTACCCGGCTACGGCCTTAGAAACTATAATCTAGTACTTGTCATAGCCGATTTTGAAAATATCGATTTATGACAATATGGCGGAAGTTTGAACATAAATAGTGGATTTTTGGGCCAAAAATTAGTTATTTTTTGCCTATAAAACAAAAACTAAGTAACGGAAAAAAAATCCTGTGACGAGTGCTAGATAATGGTGTATAGAATAACCACAAAAAACCTCAAGGCAATCGGTCCATTGGTTTTCGAGAAATTTTGGATTTGACCGATTTGAAAAACGTGGTTTTGGGAAAACGCGTTTGAAAATTTGGGAATGAATCATGAAATTTGTCAACTTACATGGAATCATCGATACCAGGCCCATAGTGTAGGACTACGGTATTTGTTCGTATAAAATCATATCCGATCAAATACGGTACCAGACTCCGCTATATAGATCTCATATATGTTTTTATCTGGTCAGGTACCAAGGCGAGTTGGCAGCGTGAAACCGTATCTGAACATATATGATGTGATAAATGAGCAGGCACGTTCATATAAAATTTTATCCCATCAGATACGATACCAAACCTGGAAAATATACGAAGTCTTATGCACTCGTACCTTGTCGTATATGCAGTTCAGTTGTTCACACATGAAAACATCTGAATATATGAAACGATATGTGAGGATATGAGACGATATCCGATCAGATATGGCACCTCACCTAACTGCATTATATGTAATCATGTGAGTTATTATTATTAGTTATATTATTAATTATTAACACGTCAAGTGATGACGTGTTAATAACCCCGCTCTATATATGTAGACATTTTAATATCTTCATGATTGCACTAACAAGATTTGATCTGTTTCAACAGGGTAAGATTTGCTCTGATATAGTCGGAGTTATACCTGGTCTGATGGTTCAGATAAACTATGATTCTATCATATGGGCAGGTCTATTGTTCATAGATGTCCAGGTCTACTGGGATCCATGGTATTTTATTCTCATACGGACAGACAGATCTGGTCCAATAAGATTAGATTTGCCTGACATGATCAGATCTGGCCCAATAAAATCAGATCTACACTGACATGATCAGATCTGGCCCAATAAAATCAGATCTGGTCCAACAAGATCAGTTCTTGCCTGGGAATTGGATATGGTCAGACCTGCTGCGATATGGACGGGTCTGATCTCAAAATTATCAAAATGGCTCTGATATGATCATACATGCTCAGATATAAGCATACATGATCTGTCATGGCACTACATGAGCATTTATTGCTAATTTTCTTGTCTGATCATATCTGATTCTACAGATATGATTCAGATATATTCAGATATCAACTTTTTTTCCCGGGAAAAATCGTCGATTGCTGTGTGAGGCTTATGAGATTGATAGAGCATGGTCCCCATAGGCTTCACACAGCAATCGATGACCCTCAGTTCCTTCTTTTTCAAATGGAAGCAGAAAAGTAAAGCTTCCCGCAAATTGCGCTTCGTTGGCAAAAAAGTCGACGTGTTTGTAGTTTAAAAAAACTATGTTGTTTACACTTCGACAGAATGAGACGTACTGAAAACTAAAGTCTAACGATGACGCTTTAACATGAAGGTCGTTAGGTTATGGTCCGATGCGATTCAATACCAGTAACGCCCTCTCTTGTAATCCTCTCAAACTTACTTGTACCCCTAATACACGAATGTTATCGGTGATCGAAGGTTTTTTATTCATTTCTCCGGTTCTTTTGTTATTAAAAAAAAAAAAAAAAAGAGCGCTTTTTTCAACAAAAAATACTCTTTTGACGCCGGACCTCCGCCATTTTTGCTTAAGGCCTTCGGCAACTCTAGAGGCCGAAAAAATAGGCTTTTTGGGGATTTTTTTTCCAGAAAAACTACGAAATAAATCGAGATTACAAAAAAGGGTGTTTATCATACATATCAGTGACTGTATGCAAGAAATTTTTTTGAAGCGATTAATTTCGAAATGGCGGCTGTGCAGCCTTTTTGCGATGACATCTCCGTTTTTTTCAGGGTCCACGGCCGGACGAACAGCTCCTGTAATCTTCGAATTATAATGCGCCAATGATTTTCTTTCGTTTATATACAGGGTGAGGCACTAACCGTTGCCACCTTGAATATCTCTGTAATTATCCACGTCACAAAAAAATGTTTGAAACAAAAGTTGTACCGTACGAAAGGGGTCATTAAATGCGACCATTTTTTTTATCTCAGTGAAGGCGTTGTCGCACAGTAAAGGTCACCTCCACTTTTTTAAATGGGACAGTATATTTTTTTTCAACTATCTTTTAGAGCATCGAAAACTGCATAAAACACATTTAGGGGTCAAAGTCGTTCAAGGTCATTTAAGGCAGGATTCTACTTTGAAACTTTGAAACTTTGAAATTGGATGAAAACACCCACTTGGAACACGTCGAAGGCATATTATATGGCCCAGGCATCGCTGATTGAGGGTAAGATAATTTTTTCTACGATTTATCAATCACCAAAACTTTAAACGCGTTTTTCTCGAAACGACATTTTCAAGTACCGTGGTCGTGATAACTCAAAAAGTACTGAACCGATCCTTATGAAATTTGGAACACATATTCTATATGTGTGTACCAACCGACCTAACTACAATCAACTTAAAATTTTGATTAGAACTATTTTTTTATTGCAAAAAAAGACCCAAAAAAACGAATTTTTTTCGTATTTTAGCCGCCATTTTGTTAATTTTGCACGTATATAAAATATTCTAGTTAGGTCGGTTCCTGAAGACATACTGAACATGAAACTATTTGATTTTTTTGTTTCAGACCATCCGTCGGGAAGATTTCACGACCACGGCAACGGTACCTGCTTTTCGAGGCGTTGGCTTTAAACATATTTTACGTGTACAAAAAATAAATAAAATACATTAAAATTTTTTTTTACGCACTTAAAGAGTGTATTTATTGAACAGTTTAAACCCCATATCGATATCTTTAATAGTATTCTCAGAAAAAATTCACGAAAATAGCGTTTTTTTCATGGTTTCAAAGTAGAATCCTGCCTTAAGATAAAAAAGTGACATAAACGTAATTTTTATGTGAAATTACCTTTATTCACAGTAGATGTTCAAAGTGATTGCCATTGGAATCAATGCAGTATTGCAATCTCCTCATCACGGATTGTGTAGAATTTCTTATCACTTCGGCACTTATCGAATATCATAGGCTCGAAGAATTCTCTCACGCATATCATTCATCGAATTCATCGAACGCACTTCCGCTTTATCAATGCTGTTGGATATTTAATACATTTTTTTTCTTCATATTTTTGAATGTTTTATATCTTATATTTTCTGGACGTTTTATTTTTTATACTATGTTATTAGTATATGCGATAAAATAAAAAGAACTCTTCAAAAAGACAGCTAATATTTTTGAACGCCGTAAATGGCCCTATGTTCAAACTTTCAAATAGGCAAGACATTCTCAAAAGTGAGAGGTCACCTTGCGTATACCTGCCGATCCGAAACAGGGCAAATTATTATTTCCTTTTTCACATTTCTTATTTCTTTTTTGTTTTTTCCACTTCGGAGAACCCCCCCCCCCCTGCCGGTAAAGCGATGACGAAACTACCGCGTGAAAGCGTTCAATTTATGTACCTCGAACTCGAGAGAGATAAATATATATAGGCGATAGTACAGATAATAGTTGTCCAGTTCCAAGCGACCCACTAAACGTTGGACTATATGATTCGTGACCAAGGCATATCCAGTTCTCGAACTCTCTCGTTTTCCGTACACATATACAGGGTGTTGAGAAGGTCGATGCAAAGGTTTAAGGGGGTGATAGGTCAGTCGTTAGGAACATATCTAACCCAGGGTAACTTGGTCCAAAGTCTAAGCATTTCGAGTTATCATGGTAAGTATGATTTTTTGGAGTATTTCACAAAATTAGCTGCTAACTCGTTTACCTCTTACGTTAAGGGGAGGGTAGGGGTTTCAGTGTGAAAAAAAACACTATTTTGCGATTTATTTTCATCTATATGGATAGAGTAAATTTATTGAAACCTTTTGTACATTGTTAAGTGTCATTTCAAGAACATTCCGTGAAATTTGTACGCGAAAATATCCACAAACAAGCCGGTGCCGCGTGTTTTCTCGAAACCACTTTTTCAAAGTCCGTGTTTACTGCCATTCCAAAACTACCTCATGCACAAATTTTGACCGGGATACCCTATGTCCGATCAAATCCCGATCAGGATTTGTCATGGATTCCCCAAAACCGGTATCCCGGTTAGAATCCAATTTGCATCAGTATCGGCATATGTACGACGACGATGGCATCATTTTGAAAATTTTGGCGTCACGTGTATTTTCTCTATTACTATGGAATTCCTATCTATAGATAGGAATTTCTGTCTATAGATTCCTATCTATAAAATACCTATCTATAGATAGGAATTACATAGTAATACCGAAAATACACGTGATGCCAAAATTTTCAAAATTATGCCATCGTCGTCGTACATATTCCGATACTGATGCAAGTTGGATTCTAACCGGGATACCGGTTTTGGGAAATAAGTCTCTGTTTATACCCACCGACATGTCGGTGGGTATAAACATGTATTTAAGACAAATTAAAATCAAATTCACAATGATTAGATTAAAATTTACACCAACCGTGAGTTCTTACGTATTTCGAGAGAAAACATTTCGTCGAGGCAAAGAAATTTTTGCAAAAAAAGTTGTGAGTTTCAAATATTACATTATAAATATGAAAAAAATCACAAAATGAGTTTTGAATTTCCTCAAGTTGAATAAAATAAAAATCGAATTCACGACAGTTATATTAAAATTTATACCACAAGTGTAAACGTATTTTGAGAGAAAACATTGTGTTGAGGCAAAGAAATATTCGCACAAAAAGTTATGTGCAAACATTTCTTTGCCTCGAGGCAATGTTTTCTCTCAAAATGCGTACAAACTCACTTTTGGCGCAAATTTTAATCTAATCATTTTGAATTTGATTTTAATTTGTCTTAAATACGAAAAAAAATCACAACTAATTTTGTGAATTTTTTTGTATTTATAATTTCTTGTCAATACATATGCATTTACAGATTTTGATGTGAATTTTTTTAAATTCATATCAAAATTTCGCGATGAGCGCGATCTGCCATTTGAATCTTTGGACAATTTTTTTTTACTGATAGTTTAATGCACCAAAACTTTATAAATGTTATTTATTTTTATAATAAATTTAACATGTTATAATTCCATTTTTCACATTTTATTTCAGCCTGTATTCACCCGTGATCCTTCCCAAATTCCTCAATGATTCCATGGGGAATCTATTTAGAGTCATGAAAGGATCCGGTTCTGGATCCCTAATGGAATCCAGTTTACGGATCTTACATTTAGTCTTCGAATCTGATCCGATATCGGACTAGATCCCGACTGGGAGCCCGGGATTCATGTCAGAATCCAGTTGTATCCCTGCCAAAATTTCTGCACGGGTGCATGAACGATTTATTTCAAACTTGGTACACACTGTCTATATATAAAAAAACTCCCCCCAACGGTTAGTTTGAGATTTTTTTTACATTGAGGGGATTTTCCACCCCCAAAGGGGCGGAATTTTTCGTGAAAAATGGCACTTTTCACTTTACATGACCACCAAAAATTTAGAAATGAAAAAAGAAATTATCAAAGACCGTTGGAGGGAGGATTTGATGATACTTTGACTAAATTTCAATGGTACTTGATTTCAGATAATTTCTAGCTGAGATACAGTGAACACCGCAAATCGTGTTTTTCCAAAGGCGTTCTTGGAAAAGCATTGTCACCGGCTTGTTTGTGGATATTTTCGCGTACAAATTTCACGGAATGTTCTTGAATTTGGGTTCATATGGAGCGTAATTATATAAAAAGACTAACTAACACTTTATAAAATTATAGACTAGAAACTTTTTTGGTTAGAGTGTATACAAATTGAAAAACAGTCGTTTCGAGAAAAACGCGTTCGAAAAAAAACCAAAAAAAAATTTAAGGCAGTAATGAATTATTTATACTGCTCACCGGTTAATCAGCGATTAGTTTTAATAACAATTTATGAAATTCAAATAAATCGATTTTTTGAGTCATCTAAACTGGTTCCTTCCCTTAAGGCCATATTCTAGTGTGTTTGGTCGATTTAAAAAAAATTATATTCTCATAGTTTGAGGTCTCAAGAATGTGTCTTTGAAATGTTTAGGTAATTTGTAAAAAGGTAGCCGAGCTACGAAGGTTTACAGAAACTTCAAGCGAGTTTTTCTCAAAGCAACATTTTTTTAATCAGGCGTATATTTTTCTCAGAAACTACTCGACCGATCAGCTTGCAATTTTGTACACATGAAAAGGACATGTCGGGCTATAGTTCGGTCCTCTATCCTTTTGATTGTCTTACAATTACTATTTTTCGGGGCCGCGAGAAGCGAACAGTACTAATTTCACGGAATGTTCTTGAAATGACACTTAACAATGTACAAAAGATTTTAATAAATTTACTCTATCCATATAGATGAAAAAAAATTGCAAAAAAGTGTTTTTTTTCACGCTGAAACCCCTACCCTCCCCTTAATGCTATTTTTTTTAAATAGCATTAACATAAGAGGAATTTTCATTTTTTGACAAGTTTTTAATTATTCAACACGTCCCGTTTAGTTAGTTGTGTAGATACAGATGATTGTATAGGTGTTTGTCGAGTGAGTACACATTAAGGGGTTAGGCCACTCTAGAAGCCGAAAAAATAGGCTTTTTGGAGATTAAAAAAAAACTACAGAATAAAGCGAGATTACAACAAAGGATGTTTATCAAACATATCAGTGACTGTATACAATAATTTTTTCGAAGTGATTCATTTTACCATGCGGCTGTGCAGCGTTTATCTCAAAGCTGCATTTTTTAAGTTGGCCGGAAATATAACTCAGACAATTTTCAACCGATTCACTTGAAATGTTGAATGTATCTTGAAAAATACATTGTCTATGGAAGTACGTAGGATTTTTTTTATATTGCATAGTTCATTTGGGGGGAAATCACAGTAGCATACAAAAAAATAGGCATATTTTCAGGAATTAATTTTGGCTGAATAAAAGTATCAATCGAAAATCTGTAAAGTAGGTTTTATAGCAATACTAAAAAAGTACAAAATGTAATTTTTTCAATAAAAAATATTTAAAAATGGCGGCTGCGCAGCATATGCCCCAAGGCGCCTATTTTTGAAAGCGTGTCGATGGCCGAAGACGTAGGCTCCTTAATTTTTGACCTGGAAGAAAAAACCAAAATTTTTTAGTTTCCATATAACAACAGCTAGCGAGCTACGTAGGATTTTTTCGATATATTGATTTTTCGCAAAATGGTGCATGTTTGAAAACAAAGTTAAATTGTTAACAAAAAAAATGCCATAAAATCGTCGATAAAAAAAAGTAAGCCATATAAAATAAAAAATCCTACGCAGCTCCGTGGAGAAAGATGTTTCGAAGCTACTGTCAAAATTTCAAGTCGATCGGTAAAGATTTGCTCGAGTTATGTCTTCGGCGAGCTCAAAAAAACTCGCCTTGGGGCATATGCTGCGCAGCCGCCATTTAAAAATATTTTTTATTGAAAAAATTACATTTTGTACTTTTTTAGTATTGCTATAAAACCTACTTTACAGATTTTCGATTGATACTTTTATTCAGCCAAAATTAATTCCCGAAAATATGCCTATTTTTTTGTGTGCTACTGTGATTTCCCCCCTTAACGATTAATTGACGAAATTTTTTACTTTAAAAAAATTTGGTAAATATTCCGAAGTGTCACTCCTGTCAGAATCGAGCTGATTTTTGTGTGTTTTCTGACAGTTAAAAAACCTCATATTTAATATTATTATAACAGCGCATCAACAAAAACAATGCCAATAAATATTTTTTTAAAGATTTTTAAAAGATCACGTTGACCGAAGTTTGGGATATTAGCACGAGCATCGCGCCATATTCTTTCAATATTTTGTGTATATGCTCCCGAATCTGGATCGACCCAAATAAATAAACCCAAACAAACCCAAAAACATTATGCACCATTAAAGTATAACTTAAGGAGAGATATACACCTAGATGGTCGAACAACAAAATTTAGAAGCTATGAACATTCCGTCGACCGTAGAAGACCTACACTATGGGCCTGGTATCGATGATTCCATGTAAGTTGACAAATTTCATGATTTATTCATTCCCAAATTTTCAAACGCGTTTTTCTCAAAACGACGTTTTCAAATCGGTACCCAAAATTTCTCGAAAACCAATGAACCGATGGCCTTGAGGTTTTTTGTGGTCATTCTATACACCATTATCTAGTACTTGTCATAGGATTTTTTTTCCGTTACTTAGTTTTTGTTTTATAGGCAAAATAATAACTAATTTTCGGCCCAAATATTACTATTTATGTTCAAACGTCCGCCATTTTGTCATAAATCGATATTTTCAAAATCGGCCATGACAATTACTAGATTATAGTATCTAATTTAATAATCTTTTTGTTTTTTTTTCTTTCAGATGATTTTTGAAGAAACGCCCGTGGGTACCGTATACGCAGATTTTTTTACGACGCTCCAAGGATCACACAATATCCTTGTATTAAGTTGATATTTTTAAATAAAGAAAATTAAACATATTATTGAATGTATATGGGGCATTCCATGCCGATTCGACCTGGGTCTGACCCGTCACCTCTCCGATTTGACCCGCGATTTTTTATGTTATTGTACCATCTCTGAAAGGCACTCGAGAACTTTTTCAGATTTTTTTGGAACGATTTGACTTCGCAATATTTTTTACAAACAAAAAATTAATGCACAAATTTAAAAATCTCGAAAAAAAATCATAAAAATCCTGTGTCACATATCAAACACTATGAGCGTTGAGAAAAAGTGGGCGCACGTTTCGTTTGGACTACAATGCGCTTTTTTCGCAAAAAAAAATTTAATTAAGAAATATAGCATCCATAGCCCACCCAGTCGTTAAAGAGGAAAAAAAATTACACGGCATTATGTAGAATTGACTACAATTTTTTCACATTTTTTGTCAGATTTTTTTCAGAATTTTTGTCCAAGATTTTTTTTTTTTTCATCATTTTTAGTCAAATTGCCGACAATTCAAGTGGCCAAGTGGCCAACCCAACTCAAGTATCATAGGACTGGGGCTACAATGTCAAGAGAAAAAACATTCTTAATCCATTCGAATTTTTTCAGAATTTTTTGGTGAATTTCTTGTGTGTTTAAACTTGAAAAAATAACAATCGTTTCGATGAAAGAAATCAATCGCTAAAAAATTCAGAAAAAAATTCGAATGGATGAAAAATGTTTAATTAAGAATGTTTTCTCTCTTGACATTGTAGCCCAAGCCCTATGATACTTGAGTTGGGTTGGCCACTTGGCCACTTGAATTGTCGGCAATTTGACTGAAAATGATGAAATAAAAATGTTGGACAAAAATGGTGAAAAAAATGTAAAAAAAAATCTGAAAAAAATCTGGTCAATTCTACATAATGTCATGTAATTTTTTCCCTCTTTAACGACTGGGCGGGCTATTGATTCGATTTTTTTAATAAAAAAATTTTTTTTTGCGAAAAATGCGCTTTGTAGGCCAAACGAAACGCGCGCCCACTTTTTCTAAACGCTCATGGTGTTTAACATGTGACACAGGATTTTCATGATTTTTTCCAGATTTTTAAATTTGGGCGTTCATTTTTTATTTATAAAAAATATTGTCAAGTTAAATCGTTCCAAAAAAATCTGAAAAAATTCTCGACTGCCTTTCAGAGATAGTACAATAACATGAAAAATCGCGGGTAAAATCGGAGAGGTGACGGGTCAGACCCAGGTCGAATCGGCATGGAATGCCCCATATACTTTTAGATAATTAGAACCCCAATCCGAAATTTCAAATAGTTTTCCTTGATAAAATTCACAAAAATGACCTTTTTCGGGCTCCTAGGTGTATATCTCCCCTTAAATCCTCGTCCCACACACACGCACATACACACACATGGAATGTGGGTCTGCTGGCTGAGCCAGACACAGTTGAATGTCTCCTTGATATTGGCACCGGTCATCGCCACGTACCTCGAAACGACTGTGATGCTTAAAATAATTTGATCGAGTGTATAAATTGGTCACTCTATCACTCCAGCCATACCAGCTTCAGTATCGAACGAATTCGTCGATACCATTCGCAACGAAATTTTTTATAATTATTCGTTAAATTCATAGCTGGTTGAATATTGTTTTTCCGTGCAACGCTTGACGTGAAACATTTTTAATCGACCGGATAAAACGAGACTTGTTACGGTTGAATCGATAACAATTAAGGCGGGAAACCAGTTTAGGAGTACGTTTTTTTTAGTGATTTTCAAGTTTTTTGTTGCGCGGAAAGAATGACTAGAATTTATTGAAACTTTGGGAATATTTTATACATATTTTCAAATAAATGTTGCAATTTTTCGAAGTATTACCTCTGGAAGTATGGACCATAAAAACTGCCGCCCATCGAAGGTCGCCATCAGACTGTGCTGTCTGTGTACACTCTGGAGGCTACAGCTTTCATCAAAAACTCATACGGTTTGAAGATTACCTTAAGGACATGTTTTCCTTCTACATGAACCTCGCTCTGACAAAAAAATTGAAAATTGCAATTTTTAGAGGTGTTTGAACAAAAGGGTTTAATTTGTTGCCATTATTCCTTAAATCATTTTTTGCTGTAAAAAATATACATCAAACAATGATATTGCTCTAAATTTGGGTTCATATAGAGCGTAATTATATAAAAAAGACTAACTAACACTTTATAAGATAATAGACTAGAAACTTTATGAGCTAGAGTGTACACAAATTGAAAAAAAGTCGTTTCGAGAAAAACGCGTTCGAAAAAAAAAACCGAAAAAAAATTGAAGGCAGTAATGAATTATTTATACTGCTCACCGGTTAATCAGCGATTAGTTTTAATAACAATTTATGAAATTTAAATAAATCGATTTTTGGAGTAATCTAAACTGGTTCCTTGCCTTAAGGGAGCTTTTGTCCCGAATTGAGCAGCGGGAGATTTTAGCGGCTCAACATAAGCAGCTAGAAAAAGAGGAGGGATGCCTCTATGGACCAGGCATTGCCGATTAGCGGTAATTATAAACACATTTGTGTAAACACATTACAAAACTTTAAACGCGTTTTTCTCGAAAACACGTTTTTAAAAATGGCTGATATTCTCCTGATCGCTGTAATTAACATATCGACCTGAAATTTGGAGAGCGTACTCAGAAAATATGTCTTCACGGAATGACGGATCGTTTTTTCGATAGATACATTTTTGCATTTATTATTTATCTTTTTATGCGAAAAAAGCGCGAAAATTCGATTTTTTTTTAATTGCCGCCATTTTCCGAAATTTGTACTAAACGAAAAACCCATCCGTCATTCCATGACCAAAGGGTCACAGATTGATAATATGCTTTGAATTTGTGGTTCAGATCAACAAAGAGGGGGCAGTGATGTCAGCCGTTTACCTCCCGCGATTTGAGGACCTGTTTTCGCGGAGCTGCAACGGTCACCATTTTGGTTTTTTTTTCAAAAAAATTTTTTTTAACGTTCTGTATATCATGAATAAAAGCAAGAAAAAATGGCACTCGAAAAGCTTTACTCGTTTCCTTTAAAAAAAATAAAATGTAAATACCAGAAATATGGCACTCCAAGGACAAAGTCTCCCTTAAGGCTATATTCTAGTGTATTTGGTCGATTTTTTTTCATTATATTCTTATAGTTTGAGGTCTCAAGAATGTGTCTTTGAAATGTTTAGATCTTATTTGTAAAAAGGTAGCCGAGCTACGAAGGTTTACAGAAACTTCAAACGAGTTTTTCTCAAAGCAACATTTTTCTAATCAGGCGTGTATTTTTCTCAGAAACTACTCGACCGATCAGCTTGCAATTTTGTACACATGGAAAGGACATGTCGGGCTATCGTTCGGTCCTCTATCCTTTTGATTGTCTTACAATTACTATTTTTCCGGGCCGCGAGAAGCGAACATTTTATTGTAAAAATCAAAGTAGTCTTTTTGAAACGCCGCCAATGCGTAAATCTTTCCTAAATATTTTTTATCAGAGGGCCGAACGATAACCACGTTCATGAAGAAGAGAATTAAAAAAGACACGTTTGTTTCGGACGACAAGGACGGCCGCAATCACAACGCCCGACGACGAAGAACTTTCGCGACGTGACCTGCGCAACATCAAATATCATGTACAATTTCGAATGAAATGCTTTGAAAAAATTTAAGATGTTACTTCAAAAACGTATACTGACACTGTAGATTTAAGTGTTTTTCTCAATTTAAGAACAGGTTACCGTTCATGACGATGAAAAAATCTATTTTTTCACATAATTTGAATCCTTAAAGTGTTCAGAATACGTAGGCTTGTTTGGGTTGGAATTTACTGTAAAATTTTGAATCAAATGTCAACGAAAGTCTATGAATCGTCATTTATCACGAAACTCGTTAAGGGGTTATATGCAGTTGATATTTTCGAAAAATCGATTTTTCAAAATTTTATTTTTGTAATCTACATATATTTATCTACACACAGAAAGTTTCTTGTCAATCCGGCGAATATTCTTGAAGTTACAGGCATATTTGTAATGAGGTGTCAGAGCGTTCGAAAGTGCTTTTGAAACTTTAAACGCGTTTTTCTCAAAACTGTGTTTTTAAAGTCGGTGAGGAAAATTTTTCGGAAATGGCTGAACCGACCAGAATCAAATGTTAACGCAATCTTTTCAAGTATATTTTTTTGTAATTATTCGAAGCTTTTTTCTCACCGATAAATATTTTCCATTTGATAAACTATTTAAGGCCTACATTTTCGTTAAAAATCGATTTTTTTTTAGAAGCCGCCATTTTGTCAAAAATTATTATTTTGCTTATTTCTTCGATCAATTGCAAGATAATTTAATATATTAAGGGGAGATATAGACCTAGATGGTCGGGGTCGGGGATTTAGAAGCTATGAACATTCCGTCGACCGTAGAAGACCTACACTATGAGCCTGGTATCGATGATTCCATGTAAGTTGACAAATTTCATGATTTATTCATTTCCAAATTTTCAAACGCGTTTTTCTCAAAACCACGTTTTTCAAATCGGAACCCAAAATGTCTCGAAAACCAATGAACCAATTGCCTTGAGTTTTTTTGTGGCTATTCTATACACCATTAACTAGTAATTGTCATAGGATTCTTTTTCCGTTACTTAATTTTTGTTTTATATTCAAAATAATAACTAATTTTTGGCCCAAAAATCACTATATGAAGCATTCCACACCAAGTGAAACACTAAAAAGTCATGTGATTTTTAAATGGACTCATAATTTGTTTTTCAGTTCATTCGAATGTCAAAAGCAACTACAATTTTTTTAAGATTTTCAAATTGGATTTTCCACTCGAATTTGGATACCGGGAAATTCTTCTCGTTTTTTTTTCGATTCATTATACTCAAAAAGTGATGCATTGTACAAAAAAGAAAACGTTGAAAAAGAAAATTTAATTTTTCGAATGTACTTTTCAATCACATATGTTTCGTAACTGTTAAAAATTCTGCTAATGTATTTTTCAACGAAATAAGGTAAAAATAATTTTTTTCTTCAAGTTCGCCCACTTTTATTTTTCTATAAATTTGATAGAACTTTCGTTGGTGTGATAACAAATCACAAAAAAATTGGCATTATGGAGAATTCATATCGTCTAATTATTTTTTTAGGTTAATTGATGAAGAATTTTATCGAACCATGGATATTGAATATCGACCATTGTTTTAGGCACAACAGTGGATTGAGACGAATATTTAGTGTTATCTAGAACCATTTTGTCCTTCTCCTTTCAATTCAATTATGGTTTTCTTTGTCTGCCCCGAAATTTTTCATTTTTGAATATTTTTATCGTTAAACAATGAGTGACTCATAATATGGTTAGTCTACTAAACTACTACTTATATATATATATATATATATATATATATATATATATATATATATAACCGATGAGAAAACCATATCGAATAAAAAAGTATCGAATCGTTTTGACCGAGTTCTTTCGCAAAATCAATTGTATTAGCATTGAGAGTCAGCAAACCAAATCATTTAACAAACGAGAAGCAAGATTTCTTTTTGATACGAGGAGGAGGACAAAATGGTTCTACATAACACTAAATATTCATCGCAATCCACTGTTGTGCCTAAAACAATGGTCGATATTCAATATCCATGGTTCGATAAAATTCTTCATCAGTTAACCTTGAAAAATAATTGGAAGATATGAATCCTCCATCATGTCAATTTTTCTGTGGTTTGTTATGACATTAACGAAAGTTCTATCAAATTTATAGAAAAATAAAAGTGGGCGAACTTGGCGAAAACAATTATTCTTACCTTATTTCGTTGAAAATTACATTAGCAAAATTTTTAACAGTTACGAAACATATATGATTGAAAAGTACATTTGAAAACCTAAATTTTCTTTTTCGACGTTTTTTTTGTACAATGCATCACTTTTTAAGTATAATGAATCGACAAAAATTGAGAAGAAATTCACGGTATCCAAGTTCGAGTGGAAAATCCAATTTAAAAATCTGAAAAAAAATTGTAGTTGCTTTTGACACTCGAACGAATGCAAAAACAAATTATCAGCCCATTTAAAAATTACATGATTTTTTAGTATTTCACTTCGTGTGGAATGCTTTATTTATGTTCAACCGTTCGCCAATTTGTCATAAATCGATGTTTTCATAATCGGCTATGACAATTAGTAGATTATAGTAGCTAATTTAATAATCTTTTTGGGTTTTTTTCAGATGTTTTTTGAAGAAACGCCAGTGGGTACCGTATACGCAGATTTTTTTACGACGCTCCAAGGGTCATACAATATCCATGTATATTTTTGATATTTTAAATAAAGAAAATTAAACATTTTTGAATGTATATACGTTTAGATAATTAAAACTCCAATCCGAAATTTCAAATAGTTTTCCTTGAAAACATTCACAAAAATGACTTTTTTCCGGCTCCTAGATGTATATCTCTCCTTAACGAAATATTTTTGGTTTTTTTCATTTTAGATGATCGAGTCCAGAGATATCGTGCACATCGCAAGACGCCTCTTTTTAGAGGTGCTCCCGGAGATCAGCTATAGCAGCCTTCAAAATAATTATTTTCACTATAAAAATGTTGAAATGCACTTAAAAGTTACCATAGTATGTGCACAAATTTTTACGTTAATAAATTTAAAGGTCTTCTCAAGAAAAATTCTTGAAAAATCGATCTTTTTGGGCTTTCCGACTATATATAACCCCTTAAGGAAAAACACGTTTTTTGTTTGTTTTAGATCAACCAGGTGGCCAAAATCAAGTACACCTTTGAGCTTTTCACGTTTAAAGGTCCTTCACGAGATTGTTTACAACTTCTTTAATCACCAATATTTTTTTTATAAAATTCGGTGCACAACTTTGTTAATGTCCATACGAATTGACCTCAAATCGATTTTTCATTCATCTTGTTTATTCTTTCCAAAATTAAGTTTTTTTAATTACCCTTATTTCAGGGTCTCCACACTAGCCTAACCCCTTAAAGCATTTAAATGATTCGACATCGCGAGCTCGCGTATCTCTGAGATCTCTTCGGTAATGATCATCGTTGGACTTCATGTTCGAAAACACTACATCGATTGGAGGCTGTAAAAAAATATTCGGTCTTCCGCGCGCCGTGAACAACCCAGGGGAGATGACTAAGAATTCTGCAAAAAAAACTTGTCCACGACTCGTTAATGAATACGGTCTACCTTCCGGAGAACGCGCGCCCCCTATTTGAGACGTGATTCGATCTGAACCCTTCTAAAATTCGGTTCGTCTCGAATAGAACGATAATGCGGGATTCGATTGAGTTATAACTTGAATGAGAGATTCATATTTCCAAAATAACTATTTTTATAAAATAGGGTGTCCCAAAATGACCTGGCATTTTAATTTATTAAGGGGAGACACACACCTAGGAGCCGGAAAAAAGGTCATTTTTGTGAATTTTTTCAAGGTAAACTATTTGAAATTTCGGATTGGGCTTTTAATTATCTAAAAGTATATACATTCAAAAATATGTTTAATTTTCTTTATTTAAAAATATCAAAAATATACAAGGATATTGTATGATCCTTGGAGCGTCGTAAAAAAATCTGCGTATACGGTACCCACTGGTGTTTCTTCAAAAATCATCTGAAAAAAAAAACCAAAAAGATTATTAAATTAGATACTATAATCGAGTACTTGTCATAGCCGATTTTCAAAATATCGATTTATGAAAAAATGGCGGACGTTTGAACATAAATAGTGATTTTTGGGCCAAAAATTAATTACTATTTTGCCTATAAAACAAAAACTAAGTAAAGGAAAAAAATCCTATGACAAGTACTGGATAATGGTGTATAGAATAACCACAAAAAACCTCAAGGCAATCGATTCATTGGTTTTCGAGAAATTTTGTGTACCGATTTGAAAAACGTGGTTTTGAGAAAAACGCGTTTGAAAATTTGGGAATGAATAAATCATGAAATTTGTCAACTTACATGGAATCATCGATACCAGGCCCATAGTGTAGGTCTTCTACGGTCGACGGAACGTTCATAGCTTCTAAATTTTGTTGTTCGACCATCTAGGTGTATATCTCTCCTTAAGGCCTTAGGAGATTTTTTTTCGTATGAAAAAGTGATTCACTCATAAAATTAATTACACGTTTATTTAGTATGAATATCAAGCTTATAGAAAATATATCTTTTTTTTCGATGTACAAAATGACTACTAATATTTTCTTTTGTTATCTTTAATTTAGGCGCTCCGCAGCGTGACATTTAGCATCCACAATTTTTGACCTAGAACAAAAAACAAAAATTCTCGTCAATCTACATCAGAATACCTAGAGAAGTACGTACGGAATTAAAAAAGTATTGTTTTATTTAAGGCGTTACCCCCACTTGTAGCGCAAAAAAAGGCCTTTTTCATGAATTCTTTTAAAGAAAACTACAAAACTTTTTTAATCGATCAATATAACATCTTAAAGAATCCATCTTGAAGAACTTTCAGTAATTTTTTTTATTGAAAAATATTACATTGTTTAGTGGCAAATGGCCGTCAATGAAATAATGTTTTTATATACACGGTTTGCGGTGACCAACATTGCGGCGAAGTGGATCATCTGAAAAAAAAATGCGGATGGATTTAGTCAAATATAAGTATAAACTAGTCTTTAATCGAAGGATTTTAAAAAATATTCATTTTTCACAAAATGGCGGACAGTCAAAGTTAATGGTTCGATTTTAACGAAAAAAAACGGCCGTTTTTTGGCTATAAAAAGGCCATTTTTTTCGAAAAAAAAAATCGAACGATTAAAGACTACATTTTTATGTATTAAATAAGCTTGCAAAATTTCAAGAAGATCGGTTCATTAGTGTTCGAGTAATCTTGGTCACCGACTTCAGAAATGCCATTTTAAGAAAAATCCGTTTAACGTTTCAATTAGCCGGTCGTTTACACAACGGATTCTTCTCTTTCAACGCTCATATCTCAGTCAATTTTGTTCGGATCGACTTGAAATTTTCCGGACATATTCTCAGATACTTATACTTCAAAAAAATGCAATAAAAAAAATCGATTTTTTCAAAATCGCAAGTGGGGGTAACCCCTTAAAAGTTGTAGGTATTTGAATTGAGTTGTAGGTATTTTAATGAATTTTCAGTGAAAAATTTCGTATAAAACTGCTCATAAAAAGAATTTTTTTCGATTAATCAGAAACTCCGTACGTACTTCTCTGCGAAATGCAATTAGGAACATAATTTTTAAATTTGAAGCAAATCGAGTGAAAATTGTTGAAGTTATTTGTCACGCCAATTGGAAAAAAGCTGTATCGAGAAAAACGCGCTTAAAGTTTTAGGTACTCTATGGCCGTGCCAGAGGTGGACTTACGTTATACGCTCAAAGTCGGTGAAAATAAACATTTTCTTGCTATAAATCGAATAGTCACTTATTCTTATAATGATAAAGGACCATTTTAGCGAAAAAAAAGTAAATTTTTTGAAAATTCTACTGTGGCCTTACCCCTTAAGAAAGTATGTCATATTGTTTTTATGTCTCGTCTAGACTGCGTGCTTTAATTTGAATTATTTTATTCAACTATATAAGAGTAATCAATGAAAATGTCATTTTAGTTCGACTTTCGTCCGGATCCTTCTTAGATCTTTTCTCCATCTTATAATCAATATCATGGTCTTGGAATACTACAATATCGTACTTGCGAGGGATGTGATGTGTAAATTGGGAAATTCAACGTTCCCCTGATTTCCTTAACTATTTTCATGAACCACGTATGAAAGCAAAAATACTGTTGCGCCAAGTTTTCATCACCTAAGACTGCTAAAACTGGGCTGGCGATGTCACGCCCATTTACATCTTTTTTTTATAAATGAACTATGAGGATTTTGATGAAAATGGAAATGTACCATCTTTGAATTACTTGATGTAACTTTTTTACATTTTTGCAATAACAAAGTCTTCATCATCGTACGAGTATTTTGTTGATGCTCAAAGAAAAGCAAGGGCACATTTATCAATGCAGAATTAATCGATCATTATTGATGTCGACCATTGAAATGCGATAATCTATCTATTGTGCTATCTTATCCGAAAGTTCATCCTGT
Organism: Ophion obscuratus; assembly: GCA_964007375.1. Classification (NCBI taxonomy): domain Eukaryota; kingdom Metazoa; phylum Arthropoda; class Insecta; order Hymenoptera; family Ichneumonidae; genus Ophion; species Ophion obscuratus. The sequence continues at coordinate 82,532,438 of OZ023312.1, read as the reverse complement.
TGTGATTCAATTTCTCATTCCGATTATATCTACGAATTGTTTGATGAATCAATGGGCTGTATTTTTTTCTTGATTGCTTCTAATTATAGGTGATTAAGCGGTTGTGTCTAATTGCAAAACTCGAAAAATCACTTTTTTCAAAAACGTATTTTTGAAAAAGCTTTTTTTCTCTTGCAACACATTTTTAAAGTCGGTGAGCCAAGAGTCTCAAAAACTACATTCGATATTTCTGAATTATTTAGGGTTTTTTTAAATGTAAAAATATAGTATTTGATCCAAAGATTTCTTTTTCCGATCTATTTAATGGACGAAAAATGCCAATTTTTTCGAAAAAAAATCAAGCCTCCCACTTTGAACACGCGCCATTTTTTTCCAAGATATTTCGGGTATTCCTTCGATTAATTATAGGATTCGTAGTGTATTGCGTTAATCATAACATTAGTAGTATATATACGTTAGTATATTAATATTAACAAAATCTGCTTGATTTTTTTATATTAGATAGTCTGGTTTAAAGGGCTCACCGTAAAATTCGTTTTCGGGGGGTGCTTTCCGGACATCGGCTGTAAATCGATCATAATTAAATATTTTTACGCAAAAAAATTACAGAGTGGGACGTGAGATGATACTTTTTCAAATACATAATTTTTGTAAAAATTCTTCATCACAATTTTCAAAATAAAAAAATCCCAAAAATCGAGCTGCTTTCTATTGTTACAACTATGCATAACCCGTTAAGCACAGAATGTAAACAATGGTATCCACTCCGTAGGAATGATAAAAGACAGAATTTTACATTGACCATTGACATTCTGGAAGTTCTCTGACTCTTTTCTGACAAACGAGAATCGTAAAAGCGCTTTATTAATAACGATTAATTTGAGGGAACTGGGCAGCGAAAATAGTCCGAAAATGGTATAAAATTTAAATGGCATTTGTGAAGAACCGAAACAACATACATACATTTTATTTTTTGCAACGTTTTTATTGGACTTTTGGCTATTAAATTCAGTGGTTGAGGTTTAAAAAATATAAATATTTAAGGAAGATATGGGCTGATAAAGAAGACCACGCGTCTCGGTCACTGCTCCCTCATTGCCACGATTCCGACTGGCCGGTTGAAGTTTTCGGCAATTCCCAAACACTCTTCTCTTCAGGGGATGTTTCTCCACAGACTGAACCGACATTTTTTGAAAAAGCACAAAAAAATGGCAGCTCAAATTTGAAAAACATCGAAAAACGGATGACATTTGTTGTAATAACAATAATAATGAATTGATTTTTTTACATAGACGTCGGTTCATTTTGTAGAGAAAGTTGATATCTTCACTTACAAAAAAAGTCAAGGCGATATCTTCAATCGTTTTTGAATTATCGCGGCAAAACTAGTACACTGAGAAAAAAAACCAATTGAATCAAAAAAATATTGATCCAAATAAATGTGCTGCTGCGGAGTGCCACCGATATATGACATTGTTACAATACTATAAAATATTGGAAAATGTGATTGATTTAAATAACATATTATTTTATTTGACAAAGCTCCTCTGTTCTCTGAATATCTACATTATCCTTCATTATTCATCCAATATACAGTATTTGATGAAATAATTAAGGGCAGGGTAAAGTATTAAAAAAATTTTTTTTAATTTTTTGAATGAATGCATAATATATCAAGAATATTGTGTTAAAATTTCAAGTCGATCGGAGTAAAATTGACGAAGTTATGAGTATTTGAGCATCTATTGCTCCATGCCGTTCTCTTCTCTTTGCGCGTTTTTCAAACCGTTTTTCTGAGACTTGTCATATTTGAAGTCCGTGTGCACGATAACTCAAAATCTGCTGGACCAATCGCTTTGAAATTTTGCACAGTACTTCTTCACATAATTCACCAGGTATTGCCGAGAGCTTTTTTGTTTTTTTTTTAATAATTACTAATTTTTCAACAACAAATTAGCCGATTTTTTTAGCGAAAATCGGGTTTTTGGCTCCCAAGTGCTACGAAAAATCGATAAATCGAAAAAAAAAAATCCTCCCGTCATTACCTCGAGAAACATCTCCTTTAATAAATGCATTTTGATTTTTTTGTTTCAGATGATTCTGTTGCGAGTTATGGTGCACACCGCAAACCAACTTTTTTTCGAGGCGCCTCCGGGGTTTAATTTTCACTCGCTCAATTTTGAATATTTTGCAATACAAATTTAGGAGAATGTTGTTCAAATGTTACTTTATTATATGTACATTTTTCAATAAACGAACACTATTCATTACGCCAAAAAAAAATCTTAAAAACATGCCTTTTTTTCGCCGAATTAACTTTACCCCGCCGTTAAGCGGTTGCTACAATATGTTTCATTTCGTACAAAAATATAATCAATAGAATTAATTATTTCTTTACTACATCGAAAGAAATATGCCATAGGACGAAGGTTTTAAAAAATTTGTTTTAAATATTAAATAAAAAGTGAGCATTAGAATGATCATCTACGATAATAGTGGAGAGAATATCAGATATCCAATGGAATATGTACGAAGAGAATATCAGATATTCAACTGATACTACACTTTGATCTTAGCCACAAACCAAGAAGCGATACTCTTTAGAGTTCCTCCGGCGTTTAAGTATATTTTCGGTTCGCGCTACGCTTACGAGAAACGAGCGCGCGTGCGGCTTCTAGCGGTTACTCCGAGAACTACGAGTTTCCTCACACCTATAATTTCGGTGGCGCTCGGCCATGATTTGGTTGAATTTTTTCAACCAAATGCGCAAGAAACAAATTCTATTTTCGCATAATCTTTTAACCAATTCAGAAATTTGCTTAATATTTTTCAATCAAAATAAAATACTAATATTTTAACGAATAATGTACTTGGAAATCAATATCGGATATGGTGAAAAAAATAACATATTTACTCAATAGAAATTTTATCTGAATCAAACGAGCGAAATACAATTTTTCTTGTGTACTCGAATCAACAATATTCATGTTATGAATTGAAACGTTTTTTTTGTTCGTTGCAGAAAATGCATTCAAAACTATATAATTTTTTAGACAGTTTCCATAATATGTTGTTCTCGGCTAACAATATATCTTTTGAACGAAAAAAAAACCTTTTAATTTTATCATGTTGCTTACGATCTCTTGTCTGCATCCAAAAAGCGTTCCTGATCACGCAACTTGCACATTTCTACGTTTTATTGCCCTTCTTAGCTCAATTTCGCTAATTTTTCAGTTTTATTTGCGCCAAAATGTTTTTAAGAGATTGTAGTAACGGAATACAAAAAAATTCGAAATTTTCCGATGCCTAGTCCCCTTAACGTTATCTGAGACGACGTTATCATTGTGTGTTATTCGGAACGATGTACGCGCCATTGGACGCTCACTTCACACGTAATCGCAAATTCCCGAGCACTTCTCAAGGGTCGGCACGTGTATCAAACTTCAGACATCTCTCGTACCCGTCCGTATTTGTTTTGTCCTCCAATAGCAACGGTTGGCGTAACACGCGAAAAATAAAATCAGAAAAAAATGAGAACAGATTGACCGTTGGTCAGATATAATGGAAGAACATACTGTCAACGTGGAAGAATCGATGGAGTCGATTCCAAGCGATACGGCAGTCGGTAGAAATGAATTGTGATGTTGTGATGGCCAAAGGAAAAAAATATCCTGCTCGAATGAGAATACGTAATTTTTTTATAAATGGTAACCAATTTTTTTACAGCATTATTTTTATCATCCTTCGTTGTAGGATTCATTTTTTATAATAGTTTTTAGCGATAGACTACGTATTTACGTTCTAGGAATTTCACAACCAATTTTGAGCGCTCGCTTTTTCAGCTGCAAACAATCCTTATATACAAACGAAGAATAAAATATTGTATCCTATCTACATATTGGTATCTACAAAGATATTCCCCAACACCATTGCGTATAAGTATAGTAAGGGGTTACGTGGGTTTCGAAGCAAAAAAGCATATTTTCTCTATTAAAAAAAATATAATACATAAATTATTTTATTCAAAATGTTAAGCACATAAAAGAGCAACATTTCAACAATATTTAAAAAAAAATTCATCCAAAAATCCAGCTGGTGGGACCTGGCTTCCGGAGACCCCTAAAACAAAGTGTCCTCGTGGTGGTCATGATAACTCATGATAACTTTATCTGAAATTAAAAAACCAATTTTTTTCTGTTAGTAGATAAGTATAGCTCGTGATTGAACAAAGGATTTTTTGAAAAATTGAAATTTGAATTTTTGGCAGAGTTGTATGCAAAATAGTTCAATTTTTGGTACAATTTACACTACGTATAGCCTTGTAAAATTAGTTGTAATAAAAAAAAACCTTCGTTTAATCACTACTATAATGCAATGCTATCATTCATCATATAATCACAATGCTATAAGTGTGCAAAATTTCAATAAAATCGGTGCATCCGTTTTTGAGAAATCGTGTCCACCGACTTTAAAAATCGGGTTTTGAGAAGAATGCAATATACATGTTCGCTCCCGGCCGGTCTTTCCCAACGGGGGAAATTCCCAAAGGCTCTCTCTCTCCTAGACTTTCACACCGATTGACTTAAAACTTTGGGAGAATATCCTCGACATATTGTACTATTGGATAATAAAATTTAAAAAATGGATTTTTCGTATTTTTTAAGCCCACGTAACCCCTTAAGGCCATACGTACCTTTTGATGGTCGGTTTGGATCTCTTTTAGGATTTTTTTTTAATTCCAATAAAACAATCAAAATGAGGTTTGGAGGGTTTGTTCTTCATATCTGTAGGTACTCATATCAATTTTTTGTTTTCCAAACAAGTACAAAATGGCGCACAGTGGCAGGTAAGAAGAGAACGCCTTTTTAAGGCCCTCCACGAGCGGTCTCGTTGGAGACGCACATAAGCATCTAGAACAACTTTTTTTCGTGATCTATATGGGTTTTGCTAGCGAAGTGATTGCAAGCGATTATTAAAAAACATTGATTTTTGCAAAAATAGCGCTATTTTGAAAAAAGTCGCATTTTTTACTAAAAAACCGGCTCCATCTATTTATAAAAACAGAAATTGTTAATAGATCATAAAAATCTATCTAAGAAGCTACCGCTGAAATTTAATGTCAACCGATTGAAAATTGTGAGAGATACGGGCCGGTCAAATTTTGAAAAAATGATTTTGAGAAAAAAGGCGTTATAAATTTTCATACCATTTTTCTTCGGATCATGTCATTTTTGGGATATTTATACACAATTTAAGTCAATAAAAAAACCATAATTAAAATAAAAAGTATTAGAGGCATCCAAGACTTATCAAGAAAGATTTAAAATAAACAAAATTTATTAAAAGTCAACTAACTTAAATTCAAAGTAAAGTAAAGTAAACTAACTTAAACTTAAAGTAAAGTAAAGTAAACTAACTTAAATTTAAAGTAAACTAACAAAAAAAGAAAAGTCATGATTTATACCGTGTAAATAACTCCGGCGTTCAAAATGGGAGTAAAATTTGTTAAAAATATATTTAAAAATTAAAGGTCATCTGAAAATTATCCTTTTTTCTATCACAAAATCTTCTTTCACAAAATTTATCAAAGAAGCTACCGTTGAAATTTGATGTCAATCGATTGAAAATTGTGAGAGATACGAGCCGGTCCAATTTTGAAAAAATGGTTTTGAGAAAAAAGACGTTATAAATTTTCATACCATTTTTCTTCGGATCATGTCATTTTTGGGATATTTATACACAATTTAAGTCAATAAAAAACCATAATTAAAATAAAAAGTATTAGAGGCCTCCGAGACTTATCAAGAAAGATTTAAAATAACCAAAATTTATTTAAAGTCAGCTAACTTAAATTTAAGGTAAACTAACAAAAAAAAGAAAAGTCATGATTTATACCGTGTAAATAACTCCGGCGTTCAAAATGGGAGTAAAATTTGTTAAAAATATACTTAAAAATTAAAGGTCATCTGAAAATTATCCTTTTTTCATAATAATTTATAGTCGGGCATTTAAGTTCTTCGCCTAATGAGAAAAGATCCTTCAAACTGTCTTAAACAATTTAGGAGACTATTTTTTCTCCACATCATGAGAATGAACCAGGATTGTTATTTTTAACGTCCTTCTCGAAGAAAAAATTGTAAGCTGTCCTCGGTAATATTTATGTCTATATTTTTTTCTCCCAAGTCATAATTTGGCAGAAAAAAGTTACTGCTATATTTTCGAGTTATCTCGGCTTTCGTAGTATTTCAAGTTCGTATCGATCAAAATGAAATTCATTGCATTGCCATTATACATACAGCATTTAATCACGTTTCACGACGGTCGATGGACGGTACAATGTCTGCCTATTGGCAAACAGTCATCGAGGGATCTGCAACATGATCACGCATAGATACGGATTATATTCTGGTTCAAGCTATTCGCGCCTTATCAGATACAGTTGGCGTCAAAAAGCAAAGAGAGCAAAAAATCGATAAGTGTAATAATTTTATTTTCGATGGCGGAAAAATTCCCTAACACCGTATTTTGAGGTGTTGGTGATTTTTATTTGAAGATATTAAAAAATATCTCAAACTATTTCTTCTTCGTTTTTCAGCTAGTTTTTGAGTATGGAACGAACTATTTTTCTTATAAGTTCCAGACGTAAAAAAACTGACACCACTATGTATTTTTTTCGTTAGAATATTCAATAATCGAATTTGTTGATTCAGAAATGAGAATAAAAGCAGTTCCAGTGGAGTGTGGAAGGAGGGCTGACGAATGCAAGATTACGGGGCTATACCAGTGTGAACGCTGAAAATTTGGGTGATTTTCGGGAATTTTTTGGAAGAAAAGTACTCAATTAAATGTTTCGGAAAATTAAGAATATATTTGGCTATATTTGACCTATATTACATAATTTTTTCATAGAAAAATATTGAGAATCAAGCGACTTATGCGCTGCCTTCGGAGGCGCCAAAAAAAAAGTTCCTCCACTACTGACATGATTCCGGCCGATTGAGTAGCTGAAACCGAAAAAGAAAAAAATATCGTTAAACTGGAAGGTATTGCCTGTACAATGACCCAGGATTTTCGAAAAATATCAAAATCTAACAAAATAGCGTAGTTATGAAAAAGTCTCTTTTCTTGCCTATAAAATGGTCGTTTTTTACAATGCCAAATCGTCAATTTTCATCCAATCAAAAATACCCTACGTCATTGTAGAGTAAATATATTCAAGAGTACTCAGTTCAAATTTCAAGTCAATCGGATAATTGCTCTTCGAGTTACAATGTCAGCAAATTTGCAAAATCTCATTTTGGGAAAAACGCCTTTAAAAATTTAACTATCGACGTTTGCAAGATTAAAGGATATTGATATAAATGATATAAATAATAATAATATTCTTGAATGTATAAACTGTCGAAAAAGGCAAAAATAATCGATTTTTTGAAAGTGTCTCACTGGTATAGCCCCTTAATTAGGAAAGAATTACAACCGAGAATGCAAAAAAGATTTTTTTTACAAGGCGTAATTAATCAACTAAAAAATGTGGTGTACGATAAATAAAAAAAATGCCAAATTACGTGGTATTTTAAGTTATTCGTATGAATAATTTAAGTCTACTAAAATGAAAATTAATCGCTACTAAAATGAAACTTAGGCTCTACTAAAATGAAAATTAGTCACTACTAAATACGAATAACTCAAACTGTACTAAAATGAAACTTAGTCTTTACTAAAATGAAACTGTGTCTCTGCTAAAATGAAACTTAGTCTCTACTAAAATGAAACTTAGTCTCTGCTAAAATGAAACTTTGTCCCTACTAAAATGAAAAATAGGTTCTCACTCTTACGAAAACAAACACTCGAGTCGATTGTAATCTTTTCCTCGGATAGAAACGACGACGTGCCACACTAGTAAATCATTCAGCGATCACGATAATTTGCCAAATTTGTGAAGAGCAAGTTGTTAAAACCGAAACCGATTAAAATTTAATCACCGAGGGCGAACAAGAAAAAAAAATGAGTGTGCTGATAAGCGTGCTTGCACTGCGTCATTTTCTTTTTTTTCTTTACAAAGGAAGTTTGCGGTCGATTACTTTGAAAAAAAACAGTTTTTCAAAAATATTTTCCATTTTTTGGATATTTGAAGCATGTCTAGTTGGAAAGATATTTCTGAATTTTAAGGCGTTACCCCCACTTGTAGCGCAAAAAAGGCCTTTTTCATGAATTTTTTAAAAGAAAACTACAAAACTTTTTTAATCGATCAATATACCATCTTAAAGAACACATCTTGAAGAACTTTCAGTAATTTTTTTATTGAAAAATATTACATCGTTTAGTGGCAAATGGCCGTCAATGAAATAATGTTTTTATATACACGGTTTGCGGTGACCAACATTGCGGCGAAGTGGATCATCTGAAAAAAATATGCGGATGGATTTAGTCAAATATAAGTATAAACTAGTCTTTAATCGAAGGATTTTAAAAAATATTCATTTTTCACAAAATGGCGGACAGTCAAAGTTAATGGTTCGATTTTAACGAAAAAAAACGGCCGTTTTTTGGCTATAAAACGGCCATTTTTTTCGAAAAAAAAATCGAACGATTAAAGACTACATTTTTATGTATTAAATAAGCCTGCAAAATTTCAAGAAGATCGGTTCATTAGTGTTCGAGTAATCTTGGTCACCGACTTCAGAAATGCCATTTTGAGAAAAACGCGTTTAAAGTTTCAATTTCCGGTCGTTTACACAACGGATTCTTCTCTTTCAACGCTCATATCGCAGTCAATTTTGTTCAGATCGACTTGAAATTTTCAGGACATATTCTCAGATACTTATACTTCAAAAAATGCAATAAACAAAATCGATTTTTTCAAAATCGCAAGTGGGACAACCCCTTAACCCCACGTTGACACACTCGGTCATTTTGACCCGGACGAATTTGAAATAAAATGCTCACTTTCCCAAAATTGAAATTCTTCGATAATTTTTTACAACAATTCAATTTCATACTTTCCGAGTTTCCATTATGCAGATGTATTAAAAAATGTTTAAAGTTCGTCCCTAATTTTTTCCAATAAAAACCGAGCGAAGGGTTGTCAATGGCAGAGGGATGAAGTCCTATTCGGGTCACATTGATCCAGTGTGTCAAAATCGTGCCAAAATATAAGTGGGTCAACGAAGAGTTAATAGTCACGAAGAGTTAATTATATTCGAAGACAACAACAAATTGACATTTTGGAAGCTGCCACGTCGGCAAAAGCCCTATTGTATGGGCCAGGAATTGATGATTTGATGTAAGTAATTTTTTAATTAGTATTTCTATGCATAAATCAAGTGTAAAATTAGAAAACTCTTTCATAAATTTTCAAAAATTGATTACTCAAAAACTATCTACTTTAGCAAAATTTTATAAAGAATATTTTCCTTTTAAAATTGCCCAAAATATTTTTTAAAAAATTCATCCCATAAAACTTTAATTTTTTGAAAAATTGTTTCAACAATTGGCTATAAATTGAATCTTGTTACATTCTCGTTACATTTGTATCCACATCGAAAAAAAGTTTAAACGCGTTTTTCTAGAAATGATGTTTTTCAAGTCGATGACCACTATAATTCAAAAACCACTCGATGGATTTTGATGAAATTTGGTGTGCTAATTGATAGCATTGAAAACGAGTCCTCAATCGAAGGATTTCCATTTTTGTTGGAAATTTCTATTTTTTAAACAATAAACGAGCGATTTCTTGGTCGAAAATCGAATATTATCTGTCGGAAACCACCATTTTGTTAATTTTTGAAAAAAAATCTTCGATTACGGACTATATTTATTATTAAACTCATGATTTTTTTTTTGGTTTTCTTTATTTCAGATGATCCAGTAAAATTTTATGACGGTCACCGCAAAGCACTACATGCCGAAGGGGGTCCGACAAAGATGGCGATATTTTTATAAATAATCAATATTTTTCTTTGAAAATTTGTACAAGTCAAGTTGAAAAATAACATAAAAATTCTGTGTAACAACTTTTGTAAAACAATTACTCAATTACTATAAAAAAAATTATTGAAAATGCTCGTTTTTTCACGCCTTTGACTGCATCTCACCCCTTAACGTCCTTCACGGTATATTTTCAGTCAAGTAAGCAAGGGTTTTTCGTGTTACCCGTGCAGTATTTTCAGTGAGCGTTTGAGGAAAGGCGCTGGTATATTGACTGATCGAGTCATTGCCAAATTGACCATCTATTAGAGGCAGAGAAAACGAAGGATATTTGGAATACTGCTGGTAAAATTTGGGATCCCGGGGAAAAAAGTTCATATCTGAATATATCTGAATCATATCTGTAGAATCAGATATGATCAGACAAGAAAATTGGCAATATCTATTCATGTAGTGTCATGACAGATCATGTATGCTTATATCTGAGCCTGTCCGATCATACCAGAGCCATTTTGATAATTTTGAGAGCAGACCCGCCCATATCGCAGCAGGTCTGACCAGATCCAATCCCCCAGGCAAGATCTGATCTTGTTGGACCAGATCTGATTTTATTGGGCCAGATCTGATCATGTCAGGTAGATCTGATTTTATTGGGCCAGATCTGATCATGTCAGGCAAATCTAATCTTATTGGACCAGACCTGTCTGTCGGTATAAGAATAAAATACCGTGGATCCCAGTAGACCTGGACATCTATGAACAATAGACCTGCCCATAAGATAGAATCATAGTTTATCTGAATCATCAGACCAGGTATGACTCCGACTATATCAGAGCAAATCTTACCCTGTTGAGACAGATCAAATCTTGTTAGTGCAATCATGAAGATATTAAAATGTTTACATATATAGAGCGGGGTTATTAACACGTCATCACTTGACGTGTTAATAATTAATAATATTCTAGTAAATCACATGATCATATATAATACAGTCAGGTGAGGTGCCATAATCTGATCGGATATCGTCTCATATCCTCATATATCGTTTCATATATTCAGATGTTTTCATGTGTGAGCAACTGAACTGCATATACGACAAGGTATGAGTGTATAAGACTTCGTATATTTTCCAGGTTTGGTATCGTATATGATGGGATAAAATTTTATATGAACGTGCCTGCTCATATATCACATCATATATGTTCAGATATGGTTTTACGCTGCCAACTCGCCTTGGTACCTGACCAGATAAAAACATATAAGATCTAGATAGCGGAGTCGGGTACCGTATTTTGATCGGATATGATCTTATACGAACAGATACGTTCACATATCACATCATGTATGTTCAGATACGAATTTACAGTACCAACTCGCCTTGGTACTTAGTCAGATATAAACAGATATGAGTTCATATATGGTCAGGCCAGATACTGTATTTGATCAGATATGATCTTCTATATGCATATGTGATGTGGAATATGATCAGACCTAATCATATATGATACTGTAAAATGTCAGATATAAATATATCTGATACATGTATAACAATATCTTAAACATATATGACAATATCTGAAACATATATGAACATATCCGCTCAGACATGAATTTTTTTCCCGGGATAGCAGGGTTTCACGGAAACTAGTAGCGCCATCTCGGTTTCATGGGCGTGGAGTGTTAAAAGAAAGAGTCACTTGTCGATATGTTCACACGGTTCGTCCGCGACTATTCTGAGATGGCGACCACAGTTCGAATTGTGGAGGACGGTTGTTGAAAACTTTCGAGGTATGGGTTTAATGAGTTCGAATCGGTAAATTTCCATATGATTATGTTGTTTAGCTTTATGTGTACTGTAAAATAGACCATAAACTTTGTATATCGCGTTGTTCTCGTAGATTTGTTTATGTATAAACAAAAAAAAATAGAGGTTACGTGAAGACGTAGTCGGGCATAACCTCGATTTTTTAAATTCCATTTTATTATCTGGTATTCCAAATTAGCAACAAGTTGCTAATTTGAAATATCCGATCTGACGATAATTTGGAATATTCAAAATTACCATCAGTTTTCTAAGTAGATGCAGATGTAACTAGATGTAGGTCCATCTCACTAATATATAAAAGGGAAAGTACGTCTGTTGATATTTTTTAACAATTTAGAGAACTCCTTTTATTTACAGATTATGCCGAAACAGACAAAACAGAACTGAACAAAACATAAAAAGGCCGATCAGAAAATCTTAAAAAGATAAGCAAAAGAAAACACTGAAAATAAAGAAAAAGGCAAGAAGGCAAAAACTACAAAAGAAATGGAGAAGGCTAAGACAAAATATGACAAGATAGAAAAAAGAAACGATGAAAAACCAAGAAACGAAGACTCATTGAAAGCGATAATGATGACACTGAAAGTTTGGAATCTTCCAACTCTTGTGACAGTCGTAAGTCAAATGCGTCAGAAGAACTAGAAACTTCATTCGGTGGAAGACGCTGCAGCTGATGCAGAGTTTATTTTCTGTAAAGGAAAGTATAGTGAAGACAGGAGGGAAGAAGAATTCGTGAAGTGTTTTATGTGCGAGATTTGAGTGCACGCTGAATGTGCCGGCTACGAAGGTGGATCTTATGTTTGCGATTTTTGCAAATAACCCATTTATTTAATTGTCAAAAGTGATTGAAGACTGATTGAAAACTGATTAAAGCTGATTATAGAAATAACCAAAAGTTTTACATTTTCTTCGAAAACAATAGCCTAATAGCAATAGCCTTTATTACTAAGTTAAGCAGGATGGATATATTTTGGAATACTCCTATTTCAAAATACCTGCAGCCCATCTCGAAAACGGAATTGTGCAGTTCTGCGTTCAAGCTGAAATTGTACCCAGTAGCGATGTTTATTTATTTGTTGTAGCTTGTAGATTGATAGCATATGAATATTGGTTCAATTTCATGAAGGTTTTATTTGTTCACACCTTACAGAAAAAAAGTCACAGGTCTGAAACGAAATGGTATTCCGAATTACCTTCCTTTCCTCTATAAGTAAGTTTTGAAGGATTTACAAGAGAGGGCGTTACTAGAATTGAATCGCATCGGACCACAACCTAACCTGACTTTCATGTTAAAGCGTCATCATTAGGCATTAGTTTTCAGTACGTCGCATTTTCTCGAAGCGTAAACAACACAGTTTTTTTAAACTCCATATATGTCGAATTTTGTGCCAACGAAACGCGATTTGCGGGAAGCTTTACTTTTTGACTTCCATTTGAAAAAAGCAGCTGAAGGTCATCGATCGTTGTATGAGGCTTATGGGGACCATGGCTTATGGGGACCATGCTCTATCAATGTAAATGTTCATGGAGAACTTCTAACGCGTTTTTTTTTTCGAAACGACATTTTTCGTCCCATCGGACAAATATCTGACAAACGGATTTACCAATTTAAATTACTTAAAAAAAAATTAAATATTACACTTTTTGCCAGACAGTAACTCCTTATTAAGAAGTTCACTGTCACAATTTGTTATTGTTTTTTTCACAATTTTTCACTCTTAAAATGAGTAATTTTGAGTTACCTTAATAAATATATTGACGTGATTCAAAATTACTCATTTTAAGAGTGTAGAATTGTGAAAAAAAAACATTCTACAATTATGATCGACTCTGAAACATTAGAACAAATATAAATATCTTGAGTTTCATCGGTTTACTGCCTTCACAATTTTCGGCAGTTAAAATTTGATTGGTTTTTGAATTTTCAGATTAAAGACGAAAATTTAGACGAGAAAAAAATCGGCTGATTCTCATTTGTTTTAAGGAAATATTTCTTCACTTCCTTCGAGACTTAGGGAACGTTGTATTACTACTTTTTACTACGGTTTTCTTAACTGCATTTTCAACAGTGGCATGACGTATAGTTAAAAAATTAATCGATGCTGAAATTATAATGAAATTTAGCATTAATCTTTCTAACTTTATTGTCCAGACCATGCCCCTAAATGTTTTTGAAAATAAAAAAGAATCTTTATATTACAAAATATAGCAATTTTTCGGAAAATTCAATCTTTCAGTTTCAAAGCGTACTATTTAATCGATTTTCAACATTTTCCACTTTTTCTTGGTTCATATTCTGCGTATAAGTGTTAATGAAAGAAAAATCTTCGTTGATTTTTTTGTCAGATTAATCCCGCCATCGCTACGTGCCACGCCGTCGGAAACGATCTGCCGCAACCCGTTTAGAAGACGGTGCCATACCTCCGCTATTTATAAAGATTAAATAAAATTAAAAAAAAATACAATGCAATAGCCGAAAATAGTAATAAAACATAGGGTAAAGTGACCTTATTTGGGCACCCCACTAATTGACACTTCTCTCCCACCTACACAGCGGTCATTAAAGTGCTCATAATTGGGCTTTTAAAGTGCCAATAATTGGGTTTAAAGTTCTAATATTAGGGCTCAAAGTCCCAATAGTTGAGCTCAGAGTGCCAATAATTGAGCTTAAAGTGCCAATAAATGGGCTCAAAGTGCCAATAATTGTGCTTAAAGTTCCAATAATAGGGCTCAAAGTCCCAATAAATGAGCTCAAAGTGCCAATAATTGGGCTCAGAGTGCCAATAATTGGGCTCAAAGTCCCAATAATTCGGCTCAGAGTGCCAATAATTGAGGTTAAAGTGCCAATAATTGGGCTTAAAGTGAAAATAACTGGGCTCAAAGTGCCATTAATAGGGCTCAGAGTGCTAATAATTGGGCTCGAAGAGCCAATAATTGGGCTCGAAGTGCCAATAATTTGGCGTAAAGTTTTAATAATTGGGCTTGAGGTGCCAATACTTGGGCTTAAAGCGAAAATAACTGGGCTCAAAGTGCCATTAATAGGGCTCAGAGTGCCAATAAATGGGCTCGAAGAGCCAATAATTGGGCTTGAAGTGCCAATAATTGGGCGTAAAGTTCTAATAATAGGGCTCAAAGTCCCAATAATTGGGCTCAGAGTGCCAATAATTGAGCTTAAAGTGCTCAATTATTGGCTCTTCGAGCCCAATTATTGGGCTCGAAGTGCCAATAATTGGACTCGAAGTGCCAATAACTGGGCTCAAAATGTCAATAATTAAGCTCAAAGTGCCAATAATTGCGCTTAAAGCTCTAATAATAGGGCTAAAAGTCCGAATAATTGAGCTCAAAGTGCCAATAATTGGGCTCAAAGTGGCAATAAATGGGCTCAAAGTGCCAACAATTGGGCCCAAAGTTCCAATAATATGGCTCAAAGTCCCAATAACTGGGCTCAAAGTGCCAATAATTAAGCTCAAAGTGCCAATAATTGGGCTCGAAGTGCCAATAACTGGGCTCAAAGTGCCAATAATTAAGCGCAAAGTGCCATTAATTGGCTTAAAGTTCTAATAGTAGGGCTCAAAGTGCCAATAAATGGGTTTTGTAAAGTTCCATTAATTGGGCCCTTCTTAACCTCTCCTGACACTAAAACATCGTGAAGAAATCTTTCCTAAAAAATCCAAAAATCGGCAATTCCTTCCTCGCATGAAGGTATCTCTCCCCCTTTAATAGCTGACGAGCTACACGTCCTACCGTCGCAGCAAATGCTTTTTTCTACAAAACCTGTCAATATCCTCAGATAATGATAAAACTCGTTTTCTTTTCTTCTTCAAGTATAACAACAACAAAAAAAGATTCTTATTTATCGCTCTGAACTGCAACCGCCCCTTGAAGAGCCTGTCATTTTTTGTATGGTTGTTGAAACTATAATTTCAACAATATACATCACCCGTAGGTACGCGCGCGTTACCTTTACCTCCTCCGTTCTCCGGAGTGTGTGCATTTCTTCGTCCGGCATAGAGCATTCTTTTAAAGGTATAAAAGAGATCGGCGAAGGTGGGGAAGCCAGGGTGAACCGGAGCCAATTGGTCCTAAGGCTCTCGCCGGTTGCAGCATTACGTGCGGGGGAATTCCCAGTGTGGAAGGTAAGAGAAGCTCGTTGCGCCGCTTACTCTTCTCACAACTCTGAATCCGTTCGTTCGCGAGGATCTTTCTCTCTCTCTCGCGCGTCTCCTTTTCGCGATCTCGCGTGTGCCTATTGTACGACGAAGAGGTCCTGCATACCGGCGTCAGTGTGTGAATTTTCAAGAGAACTGCGCATGTTTACACGAACTCCAAACGTCAGAAGCGAAGCGTTCACGGTTCTGCGGATGACCAATAGCGCGATTTTCGTTCGATCGCCGATCTATTTTGCCGTAAGTACGTAATATTTTTTCTGACAATTTTGAACACATTTGTGACCGACTTTGAATTTTTTTTGAAGGTGATAAAATAATCGCATTATTTTTTAATTTTGACATTATCTTATTACAATCTTCAAGTGTTGAATTTTAAAAAAAATTTTAAACAAAATAAAATGGTTATAAAGTATTCCTTTAGGCGTCTTGTGCTGAAATTTTGGGAGGTTTCTCAATATAACATTATTGGAAGTATATACCCGTAGAAATATAAAAAAGTATACAATTAATAATTAAGTAAGCTTTGTAATAAAATTTTCATATTTTTTACCATTTTCTCGACAATTTTTACCCCAAAAAAGTAATTTATTTACGTGACTACCTTAAAACTTTAGGTATATCCTTTCAATAATGTTATAGTGAGAAACATTAAAAAATTTCAGCGAGATCGATGAATAACTTTTTGAGCTATAACATGAGCAGTTTTTGAAAAGATGCCTAAAGGAATACCTTATAACGCCGCCATTTTGTTTTGTTTGAAAAATAATTTTTTTGGACACTTAAAAGTTGTGATACGATAATGTCAAAATTTCAAAATAATGCGATTATTTTATTACCTTTAAAATAAATCATGAAAAATGACTCATATTTTATCGAAAAATCGATTAATTTTTTTTCTCTTTAAACGATAGATGTATATAGGTAGAATGTTTACCCGAAGTTTCAAAGCGAAATTCGATAAACTTCGTACGTTACAGCGCGTTAATGCCTCACGGCTCGGATTCGGAGCGGGCGGAAATTTCAAACGCGTATTTATTAAAACTGCATCTTCAAAATTGACGCGCTGGATTAATGAAAAACTATAGAGCCGGTTGAATTGAAACTTGGTAGAAATATGATAATTTTGCTACCTTCTACTTGACGAGAATTGTTTTTAAAAAGTTAGAATAAAAAAAACTATTTTTTTATCCAAATTTTACAAAAATTCAGCGCAAAATTTTGATTTTTTTTTGTACACTCGTGACATTCTCTTAAATTTGCATTTTATTCATGTTAATTACTGTCAAATAGAACCCATACATGTTCTAGCTGGAAATTTTTTTGAATTTTTTTGCAAATCGAAAACGCAAATAGAAGTCTACGGTAAGCTAGACTGCACGCCGTGGTCTAGTGGTAGAAATATTGATAATATTGCTACATACATAGGGGTAGAAATATTGCTACCTTCTACCTGAAAAGTATTGTTTTAAAAAAGATAGCAAAAAAATTAATTTTTTAATTCAAATTTTACAGAAATTTTGCGCGATTTTTTTTTGTCAATGTGTCCAATTCTCTTAAATTTCCATTTTCTTCATTTTAATTAGTGTCAAATAGAAACTATACATGTTCCAACTGCCAATTTTTATATTTATTTTTGCACATCAATATTGCTACATATTAGTTAGAAGTATTCATGATATTGATACCCTCTACGTCACGAGAATTATTTTAAAAAAATAGAAAAAATCTACTTTTTTTAATCCAAATTTTTTAGTTTGATAATAAATTAATTTACAAAAATGGTTGCGTATACTCAAATATACTATTAAAGTATGCCTACAGTTTGATAAATATAAAATAATTATTTTTTAATTTAAATTAACCTTCAAAATTGCTTAATTTTTTCTCCCCTAAATGTATATCCCGCCTTAATGTGCTCACAGTAAAACGCATTTTAGTTCAGTAAGTGCTTTCAATTTCTTTTCCGATGTTTTTTGACGTTCTCGAATTCGTTATAAAAAAATCAGTAAACTATGATTTGTTGGAGTTATTTATATAGACAGCGACGTATAAAGGAAGTAAAAAAAAATCATTGCGATTTTTTGATAACGTACTTATTTTTCGTCTGCATTTCCAAGTATCCTATATGGGCTTGTCGAGTGTTTTTTTTTAATCGCTGCAAAATTCGTCTGTGTATTAATATTCTTTATGCACTCTTATCGAACGATAGGTTGTGAAATCAAAGGTGTTAAATTTAAAAAAAATAATACACGCCTGTATTGCAGATCGAGGATTCCGATTACTTCCTTGAAATATGATGAATAAATAGACACGAATTTAGCGAAAAGATATCTTTAAAAGACGAACAGAAAAGACAAAGGGAATTCTGTGTCTCGGCGAAAAGAATATTCATTTTTAATGATACTATTTAGATGCTATCGCGTTTCATATCGTAAATATTGATCAGATTATTAAAGTTTATTCAATTTAAATGTATTCACGAAATTAACGAGTATACGTTACGATATCATCTTTGTGGAAAAGATAAGATACGAGTGTGATCAGACGACGCGACCCACGGTCACAATATGCATGCTGATTCATCCCAATGCACACTTTATTTGTACAACTAATATAATATCGAATACGATACGATAATTAAATACTCTTCAACTGTATATATAAATACGCTTTTGAATGAAGCTACAATCATTAAGATAGTCCTATCGCCGGGAAAATCCATAGGATTTTCATAATTTTTTTTTTTCAGCTTCTCTAAATATATTATTACTAGTCGCTGTAAAATTTCAGAGTCGTTATCGACCTAGTTACAAAGAAAAAAAATTAAAATTGCGTGTTTTTGCGAAGGAATTCCGAGACGACATAAAAAAAACTCAATTTCCGGAAAAACTGGAAAATAAATCGAGATTGTAAAAAAGAGTGTTTATCATACATATCAGTGACTGTGTACAATAATTTTTTTGAAGCGATTTTTGTGCAGCGTTTATCTCAAAACTTTGCTCAAATTTTTTAACTTGGCCGGAAACATAACTCTGACAATTTTCAACCGATTCACTTGAAATGTTGAATATATATCTTGAAAAATCCTACGTTTGTCCTTAACAATTATCTGACGATTTTTTAGGCAAATTTTTGGAAAGTGAAAAGTTTGCCTAAAAAATCGTCAGACAATTGTACGTACTTCCATAGACAATATATTTTTCAAGATATATTCGTCATTTCAAGTAACTCGGTTGAAAATTGTCTGAGTTATTTTTCCGACCAACTTGAAAAATGCATTTTTGAGACAAACGCTGCACAGCCGCCATTTTGAAATTAATCGCTTCAACAAAATTATTGTATACAGTCATTGATACGTATGATAAACACCCTCTTTTGTAATCTCGATTTAGTCTGTAGTTTTTCTGAAAAAAAAATCCCCAAAAAGCCTACTTTTTTCGGCCTCTAGAGTGGCCCAATCCCTTAAACTCGCCTGGTTGAGTGAAAGGAGACGGAGATAGAACCAATGTTGCCAAATATCGAACCTAGAAATACTGCGCGAATCGTTGGATTAACTACTTTTTTCAGACAAAAGTTGTACGGTGTGAAGATGGCCATCAAATGCGACCAATTTTTTTTATTTCGTGAAGCTCACCTCCACTTTTTTAAATGGAATGATACATTTTTTTTCAACCTTCTTGTGGAGCATCTTAAGCCGCATTAAAAACATTAGGGGGTCGAAGTCGTTCAAGATTTGTATAATCGATACTGACCTCGAATGACCTTGAACGACTCTGACCCCCGAATATTTTCTATGCGGCTTGGGGTTCACGACAAGATGGTTGAAAAAAAATGTACCATTCCATTGAAAAAAGTGGAGGTGACCTTCACTGTGCGTCAGCGCCTCTACCAAAATAAAAATAACAAATGTTCGCATTTGATGGCCCCCTTCACACCGTACAACTTTTGTCTGGAACATTTTTGTGTTACGTCGATAATTACCGAGTTATTTCGGGTGGCAGAGATAAGAAGGACACCCTGTATATATATATATATATATATATATATATATATATATATATATATACAGGGTGTCCCATTTTAATCTTACGCCTGAATTTTCTCGAAAAATATTGCTCGGACGAAATATTGTGTGGAACAAAACTTCTAGGGATTGAAGGGGGACGTTTGAAAAAAATTTATTTGAGGAGCCAAAATTCAAAATGGCGGCGATACAAAGGCTGACATGTTTTTTTCAAACGGAAACATTACTTTTTTTTATTGCCAAAAAATTTGTCAGCTGAAAACTAAAAACTATTGTTGAAATTTTTTTTTGATAAAGTTCATAGTTTTCAAGTGAGAACATCATTTTCAATTATTTCGGATGTATCCAGGATTTGTGTGTGTGTGTGTGTGTGTGTGTGTTTTTCTACCCATCGTGATCAAAGTTCGTCAAGGATTTAAAGAAACACGTTTTTGGGCCTGAAAATGGCACAAACGCTATTAAAATGGAAAAAAACTATTTTTCATCGATTTTCCTCCAAAATTTTCTCATGAAATATCGTCCAAATTTGAAAACAAAAAAAAACCAAAATTTTCAAAAAAAAATTTGATTATTTTTTTGTTCAAGTGGTCATACATTCGAAAATACAACATTGAGCGGCTTGCCGTGAGACATTTAGTCTAATTGTCCCTACCACCGGCATTTGCGTTAGCCAAAGCGTAGGAGGCACACATCTGAAATAATTGAAAATGATGTTCTCACTTGAAAACTATGAACTTTATCAAAAAATTTGTTCAACAAAAGTTTTTAGTTTTCAGCTGACAAATTTTTTGGCAATAAAAAAAAGTTATGTTTCCGTTTGAAAAAAACATGTCAGCCTTTGTAACGCCGCCATTTTGAATTTTGGCTCCTCAAATAATTTTTTTTCAAACGTCCCCCTTCAATCCCTAGAAGTTTTGTTCCACACAATATTTCGTCCGAGCAATATTTTTCGAGAAAATTCAGGTGTAAGATTAAAATGGGACACCCTGTATATCTACAGGGTGTCCTGTTATAAATGGATAATTCTGCAACTGTCGTCAGATCATGTCCTACTACATGCTGGATTTTCAGTTTAGTAAAAGTCCCACGGTTTTCGAGATAAAAATCATCTGCTTTGGGTTTTTCGCATGCCATTTCTACAAGTGATAACTTTTTCGACACGGTTTTTTAAAAAAATACTCTTGGTTTATCAACAAATGACAACTTTTTAGGTTAGTTTTCTTGGTTTATCTACAAATGATAACTTTTTGACCCGGTTTTTTTTAAAATACTCTTGTTTTATCTAGAAAAATGTCTTCTTTTTAATCTTAAATGTTAAGGAAACTTTATGAAAAAAGATCTTATGCAGAATTTTCATACAAACCGATTCGAACATCTGACTTTGTTAGCCTGCGGTGTAAAAAAAAAAATGTACTAACCATGTCGTGCCAATTACTTTAAAAAGTTGCTTAGTTATTGTCGATTTATATCATTTGTAGAAATGTCACGTAAAAAACCAAAAGCAGAAGATTTTTTTTTAACAACATAAGGCCTAAAATTTAGAAAATCGTGGGACTTTTACCAAACTGAAATTCCAGCATATAGTAGGACATGATCCGACCTTTCGACAGTTGCAGGACTATCCATTCATGACAGGACACCCTGTATATATATATGGAGACACTTACCCAGTTGTTGGAGGGACGGATACACCCGCGGAGAAAAGTTATTCCGAGCTGCACCGTAAGTGATTCCCCCGACACTCCTACGCAGTAGCTAAAGCCCTTGCCCGATCAGACAAATGTCAACATACATTCTCTATCAAATTCGACGCAACATATTTCTGTTTGCTCGTGATTACGATCTTCTTTTTTTTTCCCCCGATGAAAAATAAACCAATAAAACAATTTAACGCGGCGGAATTGCATCTTACAATTAATCATAGAACGACCGATTGAGCGATCGAAAAAAGGCCATTGCAACTTTTCTAGTAAATTCAACGTTATCACACATTTCTGGCTATTTCGTGATTACAATCTTTCAGGCAAAGAGCCATCATTGTCTTCATCGTTTTTATCCTCGAGTCGCGTGGCAGGGTTTTTTTTTACTTGAGACGCAAGTTAACCAATAATCAACGACAATATTACTGTTCATAGACATTCCTCGGTAGATCGCAAATGATCGTTTGTTTATTCACGTTTCATAGGAGCCAATAGTTTTTTTTTTTTTTTTAACGGCGGGGTAAAGTTAATTCGGCGAAAAAAGGCATGTTTTTAAGATTTTTTTTTGGCGTAACGAATAGTGTTTGTTTATTGAAAAATTTACATATAATAAAGTAACATTTGAACAACATTCTCCTAAATTTGCATTGCAAAATATTCAAAATTGAGCGAGTGAAAATTAAACCCCGGAGGCGCCTCGAAAAAAAGTTGGTTTGCGGTGTGCACCATAACTCGAAACAGAATCATTTAAAACAAAAAAATCAAAATGCATTTGTTAAAGGAGATGTTTCTCGAGGTAATGACGGGAGGATTTTTTTTTTTTTCGATTTTTCGATTTTTCGTAGCACTTGGGAGCCAAAAACCCGATTTTCGCTAAAAAAAATCGGCTAATTTGTTGTTGAAAAATTAGTAATTATTAAAAAAAAAACAAAAAAGCTCTCGACAATACCTGGTGAATTATGTGAAGAAGTACTGTGCAAAATTTCAAAGCGATTGGTCCAGTAGATTTTGAGTTATCGTGCACACGGACTTCAAATATGACAAGTCTCAGAAAAACGATTTGAAAAACGCAGAAGAGAAGAGAACGGCATGGAGCATAGACGCTCAAATACTCATAACTTCATCAATTTTACTCCGATCGACTTGAAAATTTAACACAATATTCTTGATATATTATGCATTCATTTAAAAAATTTAAAAAAAATGAAAAAAAAATTTTTAATACTTTACCCCGCCCTTAAGGAACTATAACACAGGTCAACAATTTTTTTTAATTTGTTTTTTAATATGTAAATATTGAATTTACTGGTATTTGATCTTTTTATTTTGTTTTATTTTAAGGAACTGTAACACAGGTCAACGATTTTTTTTTATTTGTTTTTTAATATGTAAATATTAAATATACTTGGTATTTATTCTTTACATCGAATAATAACCAAAATCTTCATTTGTTACTTGTAAGGTTTGTTATTGTCTTTTTTACGTTGATAAACAAGTCTTGAAGTTTATGGTGTATAGTATAAGCAACAGATAGCAGCACGTTTGAATAACGTAAGCAAGCTTTATTTTGTGAAACTTTTTTTTGTTTTATTAGTTACGTGGAAGAAATCAAAGTTGGACATCTGGAACCCAAACTCAAAATTTGCGTTGACCGGTGTAATTAAACAGCAATATCACCGCAAAATGATTACTAATTCATATTGCGTGGAACGTGAATCAGATGCTACTTGATAAATAATTTTGTTGAAATTATATTGACGATATTCTGATAACATTGCTATTAGAGTTTGGTGGATTATGACGAGGTCACAATCTACCAATGATTGAGGCCACTCTAGAGGGCGGAAAATAGGATGTTTGGGGATTTTTTTTTCAGAAAAACTACAAAATAAATCGAGATTACAAAAAAGGGTGTTTATCATACATATCAGTGACTGTATACAAAAAATTTTTTAAAGCGATTAAATTCAAAATGGCGGCCGTGCAGCGTTTATCTCAAAACTGCATTTTTTACTTAAGTCAGCCGGAAACATAACTCAGACAATTTTCAACCGATTCACTTGAAATTTTGAATATATCTTGAAAAATACATTGTTTATGGAAGTACGTAGTATTTTTTTTAAATTGCATAGTTCATTTGTTATTAATAATTATCTGACGATTTTTTAGGCAAATTTTTCACTTTCCAAAAATTTGCCTAAAAAGTCGTCAGAATTTCGTCTTTTTCAAGATATATTCAACATCTTCTTCATCAACATCATATTCAACATCGTCTTTTTCAAGATATATTCAACATTTCAAGTGAATCGGTTGAAAATTGTCTGAGTTATCTTTCCGGCCAACTTAAAAAATGCGATTTTGAGATAAACGCTGCACAGCCACCATTTTGAAATCAATCGCTTCAAAAAAATTATTGTATACAGTCACTGATATGTATGACAAACACCCTTTTTTGTAATTTCGATTTATTTTGTAGTTTTTCTGAAAACAAAAATCCCCAAAAAGCCTATTTTTTCGGCCTCTGAAGTGACCTAAGGCCTTAAGGGGGGCCAGTCCACTTGGATCATTTCAAATAATCGATTTTTTTACTGTTTTCGAAAGTACATAAATTCAGAAATATTGTGTAAAAATTTTTACGAAAATCCGAGCTCTCTAAATATATTTTTTTTTACCTGAACGTCAGGACCTCATTTCGTCTACCTGAGCGCATAGCGTGCTCGGCCAACCCATCGTATAAACTTCAAACGCGTTTTTCTCGAAACGACGTTTTCAAAATCTAGCTCCATCGTGTCTCTAAACTAATAAACCGATTCTCTTGAAATTTGAACCACATATTGTAAACATGATTCGCAACAAGATGACCCTCGATGGTTTTAAAATTTTGATTTTTACTCTTTTTTTGCGAAAAACTGCGAAAAAATGCGTTTTCTTTACTTTTTTCGTTTTTCATCTGCCATTTTTTTTATTTTTTGATAAAACTTTATATCCGAGGGTCATTTTGTAGCTGGTATCATACTGAATGTAATGGACTTTGATTTTTTTGTTTCGGACAAGCCGTTGCCGAGTTGTGATGGAGCTACATAGCCCACCTATTTTTAAGGCGTTACGTTAAACTATAGTTTTTGTACTTAAAGATGAATAAAAATGAATTAAATGTTTTTATGTATTTCAAGACTTTATTTACTAAGCTCAACCACTATTGGATTTATATCTTTTATAAAATCCTCAAAAATGAATCGTGAAAATAGCTATTTTGGCAAGAGCAAGAGGGAGACGCATACGCTCAAGGCGTTACCCCCACTTGTAGCGCAAAAAAAGGCCTTTTTCATGAATTTTTTTAAAGAACTCTACAAAACTTTTTTAATCGATCAATATATCGTCTTAAAGAACACATCTTGAACAACTTTCAGTAATTTTTTTATTGAAAAATATTACATTGTTTAGTGGCAAATGGCCGTCAATGAAATAATGTTTTTATATACACGGTTTGCGGTGACCAACATTGCGGCAAAGTGGATCATCTGAAAAAAAAAATGCGGATGGATTTAGTCAAATATAAGTATAAACTAGTCTTTAATCGAAGGATTTTAAAAAATATTCATTTTTCACAAAATGGCGGACAGTCAAATTTAATGGTTCGATTTTAACGGTTCGATTTAAAAAAAAAAACGGCCGTTTTTTGACTATAAAACGGTCATTTTTTTCGAAAAAAAAAAATCGAACGATTGAAGACTACATTTTTATGTATTAAATAAGCCTGCAAAATTTCAAGAAGATCGGTTCATTAGTGTTCGAGTAATCTTGGTCACCGACTTCAGAAATGCCATTTTGAGAAAAACGCGTTTAAAGTTTCAATTTCCGGTCGTTTACACAACGGATTCTTCTCTTTCAACGCTCATATCTCAGTCAATTTTGTTCGGATCGACTTGAAATTTTCAGGACATATTCTCAGATACTTATACTTCAAAAAAATGTAATGAAAAAAAATCGATTTTTTCAAAATCGCAAGTGGGGGTAACCCCTTAAGCAAATACTTGAAATTTTACACGGAGTCGTAACACCTGTTCGCAAATATCCTCAATAAATTTCAGCAAATTCTTGCTATTTCGCGATAGCTGAGCAACCTCTTTAAATCCCCAATTCAAGAAATCGACAGATCGACACGTGACGTTTCATTCGTGAGATTTTTCTCCGGTAAAATCGAGTTTACTTTGGTGAGGAAAAAAAATCCGTTGGCAGCATTGGCACGAATCATGACGGCATAGCAAGTGAATCCAGTAAACACTATTTTGGGCGCGGAAAGCACTGTTGAGGCATTGTTAACAGGAAGATAAAAGTACGCGCCTTGGATGAAACGACGAATATAATATTCATGAGCTAACACGACTGAACATATAAGCACGTTCCCAATGGACTTTTATCTTCTAGAATGTATGACTTCGTCGATAGTATCGTAATTTACACCTGGCAACATATGGCCACGGATATATACCTCACTGATTAGTCGTTCGGGATACATTTTTTTTTCTCTCGACCTCAATACACTCGTCGTTACCAGCCATTTTTCCCTTTTTCCTTTGCCGCAAACTCAAAAAGGTGTTTCTCATCGTTTGACCAACGTACGAATGTCACCGTGCCAAATAAGCTTCTTTGCATCCACAGATCGTACGCGTTTCAAACACGAAACGGGAAATTCGATAATTACGAAAGTAGATATCAAAGCATTTTTTTCTATTCACACGAAAATTTTCGATATTTTGGGCATTATGTTATTTTTTGGAAAAAAAAAAAATAATCTGCTTTTGGTTTTTCGCATGACATTTCTACAAATGATATGAATCGACAATAACTAAGCAACTTTTTTTGCACTTAACTGTCATCGGGGCTTGAATCAACCTCAGCCGTTTTTCGACCTGCGATACTATCCAGAAATTTGCAGATTTTCGGCATTTTTATTTTATATTAAAAATTACACGACTTGAAAATAATCGGCAGTCTTACACACGAGGGTTGAAACGGCATTGGATTATTTTTTATTATTTTTTTTTCAATTTTTTCATTATTTATCACTCTCCAAAGTGAGAGGGGTTGATTACACCCCCAATGACCATCACGTCACAATCTGGAGGTGTGACTGACAAGGGTTAACGGCGGGGTAAAGTTAATTCGGCGAAAAAAAGGCATGTTTTTAAGATTTTTTTTGCGTAACGAATAGTGTTCGTTTATTGAAAAATTTACGTATAATAAAGTAACATTTGAACAATATTCTCCTAAATTTGCATTGCAAAATATTCAAAATTGAGCGAGTGAAAATTAAACCCCGGAGGCGCCTCGAAAAAAAGTTGGTTTGCGGTGTGCACCATAACTCGCAACAGAATCATTTGAAACAAAAAAATCAAAATGCATTTGTTAAAGGAGATGTTTCTCGAGGTAATGACGGGAGGATTTTTTTTTCGATTTTTCGATTTTTCGTCGCACTTGGGAGCCAAAAACCCGATTTTCGCTAAAAAAAATCGGCTAATTTGTTGTTGAAAAATTAGTAATTATTAAAAAAAAAACAAAAAAGCTCTCGACAATACCTGGTGAATTATGTGAAGAAGTACTGTGCAAAATTTCAAAGCGATTGGTCCAGTAGATTTTGAGTTATCGTGCACACGGACTTCAAATATGACAAGTCTCAGAAAAACGGTTTGAAAAACGCAGAAGAGAAGAGAACGGCATGGAGCAATAGACGCTCAAATACTCATAACTTCGTCAATTTTACTCCGATCGACTTGAAATTTTAACACAATATTCTTGATATATGCGTTCTGCGTTCATTTAAAAAATTAAACAAAAATGAAAAAAAAAAATTTTAATATTTTAACCCCGCCCTTAAAGCAATCGGCACGATATGCGTGGTACATTTTTTTTACACCGCAGGCTTGGTGGCCTGCGGACAATTCTGCATAAGATCGTTTTTCATAACGTTTCCTTAAGGGGGGACAACCATTTAGAACCTCGAAAGTGAGCAGTTTTTTCGGAATTTTTTTGAAGGCGTAGAAATGGATGGATCTTTTTGAAATTTTTACAGTTTATTATACCTATTTTAACGAGTATTTTACATTTTTAGTAATAAAAAAATATTGAAAATTGACGGAGATATAGCATGATGAACCCACATGGTCGCGGAGGCATTTTTTTTTTACGGTGCCAAGTGTAAACGGCGCCGTGAAAAATGATCTGAAACAGAAATGCAAAAGGATGCGGTCAGTATATGCCTGTAGTCACTCGGTAAACCTAATTTTTTGATAATAAGTTAAGAATTGTAGAAATGGCGGACATAAAATTAAAAAAGTCGATATTTTCGAAAAAAAATGTCTTCTTCGCTGATAAAAAAAATCGTTAATTTTGAGAAATTTCTAATATTTTAAGGTTTACCAAGTGGTCTCATATGTTATGAAAACATGTGCAAAATTTTGGCCCGATCGGTTGAATAGTCTCTGAACAATCGTTGGCACCGAAAAAAAAGTGAAAAAAAAAATGTTTCGAGAAAAACGCGTTCAAGCGCCTTCAATTTCTTGAAAAAAGGCACCCATGAAGGCACTCATAAGGCGCTCATAAGGCACTCATAAGGCACTCATAAAGGCACTCATAAAAGGGCTCCCCGCTGCTCTTTATTTCGTATACCTGCGCTCGGCTCTTGGAGTGAATGGACGGTTGTCTCGGAAATTGGCTCTATCTCCGGGAGTTTTGGCCTAAGTCATGAAGTTTTTCGGATTCTAGACATATTAAAGTAACTTTTAAGGGCGGGGTAAAGTATTAAATTTTTTTTTTTATTTTTAAAAATTTTTTTAAACGAATGCATAATATATCAAGAATATTGTGTTAAAATTTCAAGTCGATTGGAGTAAAATTGACGAAGTTATGAGTATTTGAGCGTCTATTGCTCCATGCCGGGTTTTATACCTGGGCGGCAGCTGCGCGGCGCGCTATTGTATTTTTCGACCCCGAATAAATTTCTTGATAAACGGGCCTGTTCCGGGCCCGACAAGTTGACGATTTGCGAATGAGTAGAGCAGAGAAGCAAGCGGCGCACGACAGTAAAGAAGAAAGAGTTTTGCGTAGACAAACGCAAAAAGATGCTCTCGATCATCTTGATGGAAGCCTTTTGCTCTACGGACCTGGCATCGACGACTTTGAGTGAGTATAAGAAAATTATCGAGTTTTATTTTGAATTTCTAAAAATTCAAAGATAATTGAAAAATCTGAAAAAATTCATACGTATTTAGAAAAATGAAGGAATCACGAAAAAAAAATGGGTTGCGGGGAAATTTGTTGACTAATTTTTTTTTTTCATCATTTTGTTAATAACATTTTGGGATTATTATTATGCAAAATTAATCTTTTGAGTACCTTTAATATGCATGAATTTTCTCAGATTTTTATGCAATCGAGAAGTGTTCTGAAACTTATGTGCAATGAGCGCTAAGCGACCAAACTCTTCTGCGTTTTTCAAACCGTTTTTCTAAGACTTGTCATATTTGAAGTCGGTGTGCACGATAACTCAAAATCTACTGGACCAATCGCTTTGAAATTTTGCACAGTACTTCTTCACATAATTCACCAGGTATTGTCGAGAGCTTTTTTGTTTTTTTTTTAATAATTACTAATTTTTCAACAACAAATTAGCCGATTTTTTTAAGCGAAAATCGGGTTTTTGGCTCCCAAGTGCTACGAAAAATCGAAAAATCGAAAAAAAAATCCTCCCGTCATTACCTCGAGAAACATCTCCTTTAACAAATGCATTTTGATTTTTTTGTTTCAAATGATTCTGTTGCGAGTTATGGTGCACACCGCAAACCAACTTTTTTTCGAGGCGCCTCCGGGGTTTAATTTTCACTCGCTCAATTTTGAATATTTTGCAATGCAAATTTAGGATAATGTTGTTCAAATGTTACTTTATTATATGTAAATTTTTCAATAAACGAACACTATTCGTTACGCCAAAAAAAATTCTTAAAAACATGCCTTTTTTTCGCCGAATTAACTTTACTCCGCCCTTAAAGTAAAAAACTTGATTTTTTGAATTCTCCAAATGGTTGTCCCCCCTTAAATATTAAAATTTAAAAAAAATACTCATCTAGATAAAACAAATAAGCAAGAGTATGTAAAACAAACCGGGTCAAAAAAGTTATCATTTGTTAAAATGGCATGCGAAAAACCAAAAGCAGATGATATTTTTCAAAATTCATATGTCAAAAAAAATATTGGTAGAGAACAAGTTTTTATTTAATATACTAAGAAGTAGAAAATAAATGTCTTACCAAGTCAACTGTATGTGACTATAGAAAAAAGGTTGGGGCGCACGACGTTTTAAATGTTCAATACATTCTATCAATTCAGTTTTATTAACCGTATTTAATTCGGCACAATGGTAATTAGAGAAATTATTATTGCACGATTATACTCAGTTTCAGTCCAAAGGTCCAGAAAAGCGTTTTTTCGGGAATTTTTTTAGAAGTAAAATATACAAGTGAGCCCAGTAAACATTGAGCTATCTTTTTATGTAATGTTGAAATGTATAAAAAAAAATGTTCAACATGAAACAATAAATGACTACAGATTTATCAGCCTATTCCATGTGCGTCTTGCCACTGCAGTCCCCAATCGGCGGGAAAGAAGCAGCTCGTAATTCTCGACGGAAACAAAAAAACGAATAAAACTTTCGATTCTCATATATTTTTCTACCGGGTGAATTAAGAAAAAGGTGAAAAAATCGTAAATTTATAACTTTTCTCAGGTTTAAAAAAAAAGTGAAAAAAAAACACTTTAACGTGCTATAAAAATTATTCAAAAAGACTTTTCTAACGACTTTTTTAATTCGCTTAGAAGAGATTTTTATACTGAAGAAAATAAACTTTGATTTGATTCAATAGGTCGTTTAATTTTTTTACTATCACGCCCGCCAATTATGTAAATTGAAGATTATATGTCTTAATTTTGAGCCCCCCAGGCTTTTATTTATAGTCACATATAGGAGGGATTCTCCGTCAATTCAGCCACTTTTTTTCGACCATCTCAGATCTGCTCCATAATTGGTTATATCAAAGTACTACTAAAAGGCATGCTATGTGAATTTTTTCCGGCTTTTTTAATTCAACATTTTAGAAAATGGCGTTTTTTTTCCAAATGAATATATCTCGGAAATTAGAAGTAATTGAAAAAAAATGTATGTACATAAAAATTGTAGTTTTCTGTTAGCTTTAGAGCGGACGACTTGAAATAATGTTTACGTTCCGTTAATGCTGATTTTTTTACCAAAAAGGGGGAAATAATTTTTTATATTAAAAAACGGCCATTTTTTTGGCTGCAAAAATTACAGAGTCTTGCAGTATGTGTGACGATATTGCAAAAAAATCGCCAGAGAGGCACGGAGCGAGGTTCCGGTACATAAAAATTAATTTCTGTGGTTTCATATTTTTTACTCTAGAACCTCGATCCGTGCCACTCTGGCGATTTTTTTGCGATATCGTCAGACATACTGGAAGACTCTGTAATTTTGCAGGAATGAGATGTGGCCGTTTTTTAATAAAAAAAATTATTTCCCACTTTGTTGGTAAAAAATCAGCGTTACCGGAACGTAAAAATTATTTCAAGTCGTCGGCTCGAAAGCTAATACAAAACTACAACTTTTATGTACAGACATTTTTTTTCAGCTACTTCTAGTTTCCGAGATATATTCATTTGAAAAAAACGGCATTTTCTAAAATGCTGAATTAAATGCTGAATTAAATGCTGAATTAAAAAATCTGAAAAAATTCACATAGAATGCCTTTTAGCAGTACTATGATATAACCAATTATGGGGCAGATCTGAGATGGTCGAAAAAAAGTGGCTGAATTGACTTGGTAAAAAAATGATTTTCTACTTTTTACTACATTAAACAAAAGCTTGTTTTAAACATTTTTTTTCACGTTTAAATTATGTTCTACTTCTTAGTCCCTAATTGATTCCACTAGTTAGTTCTTACTAGTAGTTTACTAGTTTCCGAGTTTGTACGTTAGGAACATGTAATGCTTGTAAAAAATAACGAAGACTGTAATTGGGATTGAACTTACGACTAATTGCTGCATATAAACTTTTCACATACAAACACAGTGGGCTACGAATTTGTTTGTACGTGTCAGTGAGATTTTATATGATGATTAGATATCGCTAATTTTTCATGAAAAGTTGAAATTTCCATGGATAGTTTTTTTTAACTTGAATCGTGCATTGTCACCTTTTAGATGCATGTTTGGAAAATTTCAGAGCTCTAAGTAGCCGGGAAGTGGGTGAAATATCGATTTTTCGTTTTGCATCTCACAGAAAGTCTCGTTAAATAAAAGCTTGTAAAAAATAACATACAGCCCAAAATCTTGAAAACCGTGGATCTTTTACTAAACCGAAATTCCAGCACATAGTAGGACACGATCTGATCTATAGACAGTTGCCGGAATATCCATTAAGGGGTTACGCCACAGTAACGGGTACAAAATCAAGTGCGAATTAAACAATTTTTTTTTGTATGAAAAAGTGATTCGCTCATAAAATTAATTACACATCTAATTAGTATGAATATCAAGCAGTTAGAATTTTTTTTTTTTTCGATGTACAAAATGACAAACTACTCGAAGCTTCTCGAAACAGCTTTTTTCTAATTGGCGAGACAAATAACTTAAACAATTTTCACTCCATTTACTCCAAATTTTAGAGTTATGTTCCTAATTGCATTTCGCAGAGAAGTACGTACGGAATTTCTGATTTAGGCGTTACCCCCACTTCTAGCGCAAAAAAGGCCTTTTTCATGAATTTTTTTAAAGAAAACTACAAAACTTTTTTAATCGATCAATATAACATCTTAAAGAACCCATCTTGAAGAACTTTCAGTAATTTTTTTATTGAAAAATATTACATTGTTTAGTGGCAAATGGCCGTCAATGAAATAATGTTTTTATATACACGGTTTGCGGTGACCAGCATTGCGGCGAAGTGGATCATCTGAAAAAAAAATGCGGACGGATTTAGTCAAATATAAGTATAAACTAGTCTTTAATCGAAGGATTTTAAAAAATATTCATTTTTCACAAAATGGCGGACAGTCAAAGTTAATGGTTCGATTTTAACGGAAAAAAACGGCCGTTTTTTGGCTATAAAACGGCCATTTTTTTCGAAAAAAAAAATCGGACGATTGAAGACTACATTTTTATGTATTAAATAAGCCTGCAAAATTTCAAGAACATCGGTTCATTAGTGTTCGAGTAATCTTGGTCACCGACTTCAGAAATGCCATTTTGAGACAAACGCGTTTAAGGGCGTGGTAAAGTTAATTCGGCGAAAAAAGGCATGTTTTAAAGATTTTTTTTTGGCGTAACGAATAGTGTTCGTTTATTGAAAAATTTACATATAATAAAGTAATATTTGAACAACATTCTCCTAAATTTGCATTGCAAAATATTCAAAATTGAGCGAGTGAAAATTAAACCCCGGAGGCGCCTCGAAAAAAAGTTGGGTTTGCGGTGTGCACCATAACTCGCAACAGAATCATCTGAAACAAAAAAATCAAGATGCATTTGTTAAAGGAGATGTTTCTCGAGGTAATGACGGGAGGATTTTTTTTCTTTCGATTTTTCGATTTTTCGTAGCACTTGGGAGCCAAAAACCCGATTTTCGCTAAAAAAATCGGCTAATTTGTTGTTGAAAAATTAGTAATTATTAAAAAAAAACAAAAAAGCTCTCGACAATACCTGGTGAATTATGTGAAGAAGTACTGTGCAAAATTTCAAAGCGATTGGTCCAGTAGATTTTGAGTTATCGTGCACACGGACTTCAAATATGACAAGTCTCAGAAAAACGGTTTGAAAAACGCAGAAGAGTTTGGTCGCTTAGCGCTCATTGCACATAAGTTTGAGAACACTTCTCGATTGCATAAAAATCTGAGAAAATTCATGCATATTAAAGGTACTCAAAAGATTAATTTTGCATAATAATAATTCCAAAATGTTATTAACAAAATGATGAAAAAAAAAAAATTAGTCAACAAATTTCCCCGCAACCCAATTTTTTTTCGTGATTCGTTCATTTTTCTGAATACTTGTGAATTTGTTCAGATTTTTCAATTATCTTTGAATTTTTAGAAATCCAAAATAAAACTCGATAATTTTCTTATACGCACTCAAAGTCGTCGATGCCAGGTCCGTAGAGCAAAAGGCTTCCATCAATATGATCGAGAGCATCTTTTTGCGTTTGTCTACGCAAAACTCTTTCTTCTTTACTGTCGTGCGCCGCTAATTGCGCAGCAAATTTATTCGGGGTCGAAAAAGACAATAGCGCGCCGCGCAGCTGCCGCCCAGGTATAAAACCCGGCATGGAGCAATAGACGCTCAAATACTCATAACTTCGTCAATTTTACTCCGATCGACTTGAAATTTTAACACAATATTCTTGATATATTATGCATTCATTTAAAAAATAAAAAAAAATGAAAAAAAAATTTAAATACTTTACCCCGCCCTTAAAGTTTCAATTTCCGGACGTTTACACAACGGATTCTTCTCTTTCGACGCTCTTATCTCAGTCAATTTTGTTCGGATCGACTTGAAATTTTCAGGACGTATTCTCAGATACTTACACTTAAAAAAAAATGCAATAAAAAAAATCGATTTTTTCAAAATCGCAAGTAGGGTTAACCCCTTAATCGAAAACTTTTCATTTTATGAGCAGTTTATGAGCAGTTATAACGAAATTTTTCACTGAAAATTCATTTCTTAAGTTCAAATACCTACAATTTTTGATTAAAACAATATTTTTTAAATTCCGTACGTACTTCTCTAGGTATTCTAATGTAGATTGACGAGAATTTTTGTTTTTCGTTCTAGGTAAAAAATTGTGAATGCGAAATGTCACGCCGCGGAGCGCCTAAAAAAAGATAACAAAAGAAAATATTAGTAGTCGGCTTGTACATCGAAAAAATACATATATATTTTCCAACAGCTTGATATTCATACTAAAACATATGTGTAATTAATTTTATGAGTGAATAACTTTTTCACACGAAAAAAAAATTGTTAAATTCGCACATGATTTTACACCCGTTACTGTGGCCTAACGCCTCAATTACAGGACACCCTGTACTCATCGCGAATAAAGAGACGTGATGTACGTGTGGGAAAAGAGATATTTGCGATATGAATAATGAAGAAATACAACACAGACTGAACATACGCAAGTTTCCGTGTTGACGACTGTTTCTCATGAGATCATTTAACCCATTTAAGAAACGAAACGTATCAATTTCGCCATCCGCGAGTTGGAAGGAACGAATTGTTTTAAATATGCGCCTTGACGTATGCATGGAAAACCGCTTATGCGTCAAAAAAAAAAGATAAAAAAGAAAACTATCAGATGTCCGGATTGTCGGAATATTGGCTGGGAGTATGCACAAAGTATCTGCGATAACACAGCGAGGCGAGTCGTTAATTTTGCCTACTCAGCTATATCTCGAGGCTGTAAAAAAAAAAAAAAAAAAAAAAATAATAGATGCGACGTTTTCCGCATTCGAGTAGCCGCTGACAACGAAGTTTATTTCGACATTGCAAGATATTCATTTCAAAGTGGCCTTTATGCTTACTTTTCATGATCATTTAACCGCTGGAATGTTTAGCCATTTTTCTTCGTCAAATATTCATAAATATGACTAAAAGGAATTTTTCCATTATGGACATTGTAGTTGTGTGTTCAACTGGTAAAATCGAATTAAGGGGTCTTCTCACTTTAGACACTAAAAAAGGCTATTTTCATGATTTTTTTTTTGGTGGTTTTATATTATAGATATTGATATAAAAGTTGTCACACTTAATAAATATACTTTCGAAATACGTTAAAATTTGTTTTTATGTATTTATGTAACCCAAACAAACTTTAAACGCGTTTTTCTCGAAACAACGTTTATCGATGGTTTCTTGATGAAATCTTCGAAACTACTGAACCGATTCTTACGAAATTTTAACCTCATGTTCTTTACAAGTATAGCTATAGCGCGTATCAAAGATTTTTTTTTTGAAGTTTGATATTTACTAATTTGTTTGCCAAAAACGTTGAAAAAAACACGTGTTTTTGTTGTTTTTTTTTCGAAAAATGTCCGCCATTTTGTTATTTTTGCATATATAAAAAATTGTATGATATGCGCTATAGCCATCAACATACTGAATCAATCATAACGATCAATTTCCGAGAGTTCGTCAAAGGCGCATACCTACAGTTTTTTCAGGAAATTTTTTTAACTACCATTTTTGTCTATAAATAATAACTTAGAGAAATACATTTAAAAAAAATGTATTTCGAAAGTGTATTTATTAAGTGTAACAACTTTTATATCAATATCTATAATATAAATGTATAAAAAAAATCATGAAAATAGCTTTTTTAGCGTCTAAAGTGAGAGGACCCCTTAAGGGGTTCTATACAGTCAGGAGGCCCAAAAATATCGATTTTTCAAAAAAAATTCTTGAGAGGACCTTTAAATCTCTTAACGTAAAAATTTGTACACGTATTACACGGTAACTTTTAACTGTATTTTAACATTTTGTATTTGTAAAAATAATTATTGTGAAAGCTGCTATAGTTGATCTCCGGGAGGACCTCTAAAATAAGGCGTCTTGCGGTGAGCACGATATCTCTGGACTGGGTCATGTAGAATGAAAAAACCAAAAATATTTCGTTAAGGGGAGACCTAGGAACCGGAAAAAAGGTCATTTTTGTGAATTTTTTCAAGAAAAACTATTCGAAATTTCGGATTGGGGTTTTAATTATCGAAAAGTATACCCGAGTAAAAATGAATATATATAATCATATATAATTGTATATTAATTGATCATATACAATTGTATACAAAAATTGGCCCGATAGAATTTTATATATTTGTATATAAACCTATATAAATATATATGATTGTATATCATTTTTAAATCATTGTATCTAAATATATACAATTATTTTTACTCGGGTCATATACAGTCATATACAATTTTATATACCGTAAATAAAATTATCACGTATATATACAATTATATACCACACTATATTGAATTGTATATAACTGTATATAATATTATATCTAATTATACAAACCGTAAATGAAAGTTTCACGTATATATATAATTATATACAACACCATATTGAATTATATATAACTGTATATGATATTATATCTAATTATATAAACTCCGTATCAAAATAGTATCTCCATATATCATTATATACAGAATGATATATAATTTTGTCAAATCAAATTTGATGGAAGTACATTTATATCGGATTATATATACGAATGTATAGAGTTATATACAATTATATATAAACCTATATATAAATATATATGATTGTATATCATTTTTATATAATTATATCTAAGTATATACAATCATTTTTACTCGGGTATACATTCAAAAAGATGTTTAATTTTCTTTATTTTAAATTATCAAAAATATACAAGGATGATCCTTGGAGCGTCGTAAAAATCCTGCGTATACGGTACCCACTGGCGTTTCTTCAAAAATCATCTGAAAAAAAAAAACCAAAAGAGATTATTAAATTAGATACCATAATCTAGTACTTGCCATAGCCGATTTTGAAAATATCGATTTATGACAAAATGGCGGACGTTTGAACATAAATAGTGATTTTTGGGCCAAAAATTACTTATTATTTTGCCTATAAAACAAAAACTAAGTAACGTCAAAAAAATCCTATGACAAGTACTAGATAATGGTGTATAGAATAACCACAAAAAACCTCAAGGCAATCGGTTCATTGGTTTTCGAGAAATGTTGGGTACCGATTTGAAAAACGTGGTTTTGAGAAAAACGCGTTTGAAAATTTGGGAATGAATAAATCATGAAATTTGTCAACTTACATGGAATCATCGATACCAGGCCCATAGTGTAGGTCTTCTACGGTCGACGGAATGTTCATAGCTTCTAAATCCTCGACCTCGACCATCTAGGTGTATATCTCCCGTTAATATAATGGATTATCTTGTAATTGATCGAAGGAATAAGCAAAATAATAATTTTTGACAAAATGGCGGCTTCTCAACAAAAAATCGATTTTTCACACAAACTTAGGCCTTAAATTATTTATAAAATCGAAAATATTTGTCGGTGAGAAAAAATCTTCGATTAAATACTAAAAAATATGCTTGGAAAGATTGTGTTAAATTTTGAGACTTATCGGTTCAGCCGTTTCCGAGAAATTTTGCTCACCGACTTTAAAATACAAAGTTTTGAGAAAAACGCGTTTAAAATTTCAAAAGCACTTTCGAAAGCTCTACCACGTCATTACAAATGTGCGTGTAACTTAGACAATATTCGCGCGGATTGACAATAAATTTTCTTTGTGTGTACTTAAATATATGTACATTCAAAAAAATACACAAATAAAAAATCGTTTTTTCGAAAATTTTAACTGTATATAACCCCTTAAGGGCGGGGTAAAATATTAACATTTTTTTTGTCATTTTTTTTAAATTTTTTAAATGAATGCATAATATATCAAGAATATTGTGTTAAAATTTCAAGTCGATCGGAGTAAAATTGACGAAGTTATGAGTATTTGAGCGTCTATTGCTCCATACCGTTCTCTTCTCTTCTGCGTTTTTCAAACCGTTTTTCTGAGACTTGTCATATTTGAAGTCCGTGTGCACGATAACTCAAAATCTACTGGACCAATCGCTTTGAAATTTTGCACAGTACTTCTTCACATAATTCACCAGGTATTGTTGAGAGCTTTTTTGTTTTTTTTAATAATTACTAATTTTTCAACAACAAATTAGCCGATTTTTTTAAGCGAAAATCGGGTTTTTGGCTCCCAAGTGCGACGAAAAATCGAAAAATCGAAAAAAAAAAATCCTCCCGTCATTACCTCGAGAAACATCTCCTTTAACAAATGCATTTTGATTCTTTTGCTTCAAATGATTCTGTTGCGAGTTATGGTGCACACCGCAAACCAACTTTTTTTCGAGGCGCCTCCGAGGTTTAATTTTCACTCGCTCAATTTTGAATATTTTGTAATGCAAATTTAGGAGAATGTTGTTCAAATGTTACTTTATTTTATGTAAATTTTTCAATAAACGAACACTATTCGTTACGCCAAAAAAAAATCTTAAAAACATGCCTTTTTTTCGCCGAATTAACTTTACCCCGCCGTTAATACTTGTTCGGTTGATTTAGCGCTCCCGATAGATGTCCGATACACTGCCGAAACGACGAATAAAGAAAACCACCATACAATTTTTTTCCTACACTGGTGCGTCACTGTTTGCCCACCCCCCCCCCCCCTCGCCCCTCCATGGCACCTGTGTACATCAAGAGTTCTGGTACGACATTAAGTAATTTTGAAAAAAAAACCGAGTTTAATGTATCTCCGAACGTTGGAAGGTGCGGGTGAACTAGTGCGGTCAAACAAAAACAATTTTAACACGAAAACACTCGGTGATATTAATTAATCGTGTCGATTAATTAAAGTGATATTAATTCAAGTGCAATTGATTTTGTAATCCGAGGATTCGGGCGTGTTACGAAATTTCCACGATCTTATTTTCGACAGGTGATTTATCGCATCTTTTTGTTATCATCTTATTGCAATTATTACGAAAACGTCTTGTTTGTCTCGACCTCCTCTAGCATGTGTAGAATCTCAATAATTCGATACGCACGTTTGATATATTCTCGCGAAAAATGGCAATGAATTTTATTTTTGTATCGATAAGAGAAGAAAAAGAAAAGAGTCACCGACAGATGTTTATTCAGCAGAGGCTCGAAGGTAATATTTATCGGAGACTCGTAGGTTGACGATAAATGTCATATCGCTCGATCGAATCTGCCAAATTTCTATCTATAATTGTTTTCGTATCGAATTTTGTTGCCACCCGCGGACTCGCAATTAGGCAATTGGCAAACATCAATTTCACGTCGAGCGAGATTAATGAAAAAAAAAAATCACGACTGCGCTGTGTGAGTGAAACTCCACGACACTGCAACGTCCAATTTTTCCAAGGTGATCAACAATTTTTCGAATTGATCGGATCGATATTTACGAACCTGATATTGATACTGAAGTGTCGCGGAAAAAAGGATTCCACCTTTTTTTTTGTTGCCAATGTGCAACGAGCCGACGACGACAAGAGCAGTCAAATTTCGAAAATTTTGACTATATTTTGAACACGATTTTACACATAGTTTGGGAAGATTGGCTTTTTTATTAAAAAGGGTAGGTGTTTGGATTTCTTTGCGTACCTCAATATATTTCATGCTATTTACTTAAGCGAAGTTTTATTTTTTATCTAATCGATGTTAACCGGGATAAATCAACTTTTCCTTTATTGCTCACAATATTATCATTTTTTCCAGCTCTACGGAATAAACTCAATTTACTATCAGAAGAGCCGACCATTTTTTGGTACAAAATCCTTTGCACGTATAAAAAGTCTAACAGTAATTTTAATTTGAAAAAAAAAAAAAAAACAAAAAAAAACATCGATGATCCAGAAAGGCGAAAATGAGGCCAATTTGCCTGTAACCAAGATGTTTCGCTTTATTGCGAAAGTTTAAGAAAGCAGTGAGCCTCCCGTAGGTATTATTAGAGATTCGACAGATCTAATCTTCGAGCAATTCCTTTCTTGAATGATTCGAAGGTTGGAAGGCCTCGCGAAATGAATATATATATATATATATATATATATATAGTGTCTTGTAATTAATGGATAATCTTGCAACTTTCGATACGTCTGATCATGTTCTGCTATATGCTAGAATTTCAGTTTAGTCAAAGTCCCACGGTTTTCAATATAAAAATCATCTGCTTTTGGAAAATTTTTGGAAATTTTGGAAATTTTTGGAAAAATTATAACTCCTGAAAGAGAAAAGATAAAAATCTAAAAATTTGTGTGGGTACTCCTTTCATGGGGTATAATTTTACAAAAAAAAAAATCAGGAAAATAAAAAATGGTGGAGGCCACTGCCTAGGTGAAATGGCGTGGAATATCCCATATATATATATATATATATATATATATATATATATATATATATATATATATATATATATATATGTTTACGAGAAACAAATCGTTTGGCGCTTATAACATCGGTGGAATTCGATCTATGGGTTATAGAATACTTTTTATAGCAAGAGAGAGAGAGAGAGAGAGGTGAAGGGGAGGGTCCCTTCCCTCCTCTCTATCTCGTTCTCTTTTTGTCTTTCCTTGTAGAAGAAGAGAGAGAGAGGGAAAAATGTAAGGATACGATTCTCCCGATCAAATGTGCATCCGCATGGCATTTCAGGCTTGCCTTGAACAACGAATCCGAAGTTTGCCTCTCTCATTCTACGCGGTATATACTTTCACTGTACGTGTTACCTTCTGTTCTGAATATCTTTGCCGGTAGTTATTCTTTTTTGGTATACGAATACATCGATGCGTAATATATGGGTGATATAGCTGGGCGCGTAACAGCGTCCTGAGATACCAAAATCATCGCGAGAATCCTCAGGAGCTACTGTGAGCATCACGATCACGTCCAAGCCCTCGGAGAATCCGGTCTTCCCCGAAAGACTCCCCCCACGAGAATTCGAAAATTACAGTCATTTTCGGAATCATAAAATGGCCAGACGCCGTTTCAGCATCCTTGCGTGTCGCATCGCGAAATAATCCGTGTGTTCCATGTAACGTGAAATAAAATGTTATAACATCGATGCATCAAGGGAGAACATCACTGTGACGGGCTGAAAAAAGGTTGTTTTTTTCGATTTTTTTTGTATAGTAAATTATTTGTTTGGGCTTTGGGAAACGTGTATGTTATTAAGCATATATTGAAGTTATTTCAAAGGAAATTTCATTTACAAAAATTGCAAATTAACATCGTTATTGGGGTATAAAAAATGTGGGTGTAGTTCCGAAAAGGATATACCTCCAATTGATTTGGAATTTCGTGTACCGATGTGTTTTGACTCGCTGATTACGAATATGATAGTTAAAATACGTGAAAATTCGATTTTTAAGATCAAAACTCGCTAAAACTGATTTTTTGAAAGTTTTTCTACTTTATTTCAATGAATGTTGATCTTAGAAAAAAATATTTCCCACGAA
Organism: Ophion obscuratus; assembly: GCA_964007375.1. Taxonomy (NCBI): domain Eukaryota; kingdom Metazoa; phylum Arthropoda; class Insecta; order Hymenoptera; family Ichneumonidae; genus Ophion; species Ophion obscuratus. Next base: position 82,490,629 of record OZ023312.1, on the reverse strand, counting down.
AGTTGTAGCCTATAAAAAGATGGATCTTTTATGTTCTATACAGTTTTTGTCTAAAACGATTCTGGTTCGAGAAAAATGGGATAATGCTCCAACAAGTCCGTTTTGCTAAACTTCCATTAGTTTCGATATGATCTACTTACGCACGGATTTTAGGAAAATGGACTTTTTAGAGCATTATCACATTTTTCTCGAACCAGATTGCTTTTAGGCAAAACTTGTATAGAACATAAAAGATCAATCTTTTTATAGGCTACAACTTTTGCGGGAAACATTTTTCTCTAAGATCAACATTTATTAAAATAAAGTAGAAAAGCTTTTAAAAAATCAGTTTTTGGGAGTTTTCGTCTTGAAATTCAAATTTGCGGCTATTTTGACTATCATATTCGTGATCAGCGAGTAAAAATACATGGGTACACAAAATTCCAAATTAATCGGATGTATGTCCTTTTCGGAACTTTATCAAAAAATGTGGTCCAACCGTATTAGCGATAACGTGATAATGGTTGGTCAGAAAAATGAAAATAAAAATGTTTTATATTCTAAGTAAATGTAGTTCTCGTTGTAGGTAGCCGCTTCCGAAAAAAGAGAAAAAATCACAAAGTGGCGGGTGTTAAAAAAAGTAGGGGTAATTTTGTCGAAATTTTTACTTATATTCGGGGGCTTAAAAAATGCTAAATTGAGAACAAAAATGGGTACGTACAACGATAGCTACTGCAACTACGGAAACTGTGGTTTTTTTAAATTGAAAATAGTTAGAATTACGATTTCGACCAGGTCGAGATAAGTCAATCCGAGAAAAACGCGATTGAAAATTATTGTTTACGTAAATCGTTGTGCTACCTGATCTCACTAAATCGTCTGTAATTGGAAAATTTCCAACATTGAAGCTTCACATTTTTTTCACATATTTTTGAATATGTATGCTTGGAGAAGATGCAAAAAAATCAATTTTTTCACCTGCCACACTGGTGTCTCACCAAAATTTATTTGAAATTTTAAACTGTAACTATGTTTTTTTGAATAGCAACGAAAATAACATCTTCAATTTTTTTTACATTACTGCGTTCAATTTCATTCGACTCCATTTCATTCAACAAATTCAAAATTTCACTAAATTTCTCACACGTCTATTCAAATTCCACTAAATTCAGTATTATCCAACAAATGCACTAGAAAAAAAAATTTACTCGTTCTGCAAGTTTACAGATGTAACTCCAGTTCAACGTAGTTCACTTCCCTCCGTACTTCGTACCTTTGCTGTCGTGGATATTACGGCGATTTCTCGTTACCGTCTCTGCGTAGGTAATTTTTGGGCACAGTTGGACAATTTCCGTAGAACAATAAAATTTACATCATTTTTTTTGTTCAATCATCATATATCTCGGGGTTATTGAAAGAAAACGATTTTTTTCGGAAGAATTCGCGTAGATTGCTTACCGACCTCGATATTGCTACCCGAGGGATTGGCGGCGGTTTTCTCTTATCACCGATGCTCGCGATTTGTGCTCGATATATATAAGTACGAAGTGGCAACGGATACGGTTAGTCTTTCATGATCATCTTTCCGGAGTGTTTTCAGGCATTATATATACAGGTATATATCTACCCACATAATATACGTATGCATGCACACAAACACAGAGCACACATATATGTATACATACATACATACATACGTATATATATATATATATATATATATATATATACAGGGTGCCCTGTTATGAATGGAGAATCCTGCAGCTGTCGATAGGTCAGATCATGTCCTACTATATCCTGGAAGTTCAATTTAGTAAAAGTCCCACGGTATTCGAGATAAAAATCATCTGCTTTTGGTTTTTCGCATGTCATTTCTACGAATAATAACTTTTCTTTGCCCGGTTAAAAAAAATACTCTTCGTTATTTGTTTTATCTAGACAAGTCTTCTTTTTTACCTCAAATGTCAAGGAAACTTTATGAAGAAAATATCTCATGCAGAATTTTCATACAAACCAATTCGAACGTTTGACTTTGATAGTCTGCGGTGTAAAAAAATGTACTACGCATATCGTGCCAATTACTTTAAAGAGTTGCTTAGTTATTGTCGATTCATACCATTCGTAGAAGTGGCATGCGAAAAACCAAAAGCAGATGATTTTAAAAAATACCATAAAGCCCAAAATCTCGAAACTGTGGGACTTTTACTGAACTGAAATTTCAGCATATAGTAGGACATGAACTGAATTGAATAAAAATGAAGGTTCTATAAAGTAGCCATGAACTACGCGGGCTCAGTTCTGGATTGAAACACATAAACCAATAAAATGTTCATTTGTCATATACTTTTCTTCTGGGTGAATTGAGGAAAAGCTGAAAAAATCGTGAATTCATAACTTTTCTCAGGTTTGAAAAAAAATGTGTTTAAGAAAACACTTTAACGCGCTATAAAAAAGATTTAAAAAGACTTTTTCAACGACTTTTTAAATTCACTTAGAAGATATTTTCACACTGAAGAAAATAAACTTTGGTTTCATTCAATAGGTCGTTTAGTTTTATTTTGCTATGACGTCCGCCAATTTAGAAAAAAGGTGAAAACAAAAAACACATGCTTCAAAGTTTTCAATAGGAGGAAATATCAATCGCTTCTCTGCTTTTGGCCTCGTATCTTCGAAGATATTTACAATTGACCTCTGCAACTTTGTAAATATATTCTTGGATAGTTTATCCATCGTTTTAAGCAATTAAAAAAAAACGATTTTTGGGCCTTCTAATTCAGACTCCCGCCTTAAGGGGGGAAACCCGTTTAGATGACTCAAGAATCGATTTCTTTATTTCCTAAATTGTTAGTAAAACTAATCGCTGATTTACCGGTAAGCAGTATAACTAATTCATTACTGCCTTGAATTTTTTGTTTTTGGTAATTTTTTTTAAACCCGTTTTTGTCGAAATGCCTTTTTTAATTTGAGTACACTCTAGCTCAAAAAGTTTCGAACCCATGATTTCATAAAGTGATCCTGACCTATGAACAGTTACAGGATTATCCAGTAATTATAGGACACCCTGTATATATATATATATATATATATATATATATATATATATGTTGATAGACTTGTATTTCCTGTCCTTTGTTTCGCGACAAGTGATCGAGGCCGCTATCCCATGTGTGGAACGTCATTACGAAATCTTCATTGCGGAAGAGAGCTAGACGTCGCGAGTGTATATATAAACACGTTCATGTATAAACATACTAAGTGCATCTTTCAAGCGAGCCACCGGCACTAAAAGAAAAAGCCCATCACTTTAATTTCCACGCGCACCCAAAATGTAATAAAAACCAAATATTCGACAAAAAGTTCAAATCGGTATTGTTTCGAGACGTTGCAAATTCACTTTACGCGCGCTCTACTCGGTAACGATAAATTAAAGTGGAAAAAAAAAATTCAATGCGATTCGTGATAAAAAGAAAAAATTGCCAGCAAATTTCGTTGCAATCGTCGTGTAATTTTGATCGAATGGTAATTTTATTTCCTCGAACCCTGCTATCATGCAATTGTAATTTCGCCATAACTGGCATGAGTGTCGATGCTAAATACAAGGAATCCCCTTTTTTCCTCAATCAACTCACGTCGATTTCGTCATCTCATCGGGCGAGAGAAAGAAAAATCATCAATTCCAATCTTCGCCGAGGGGAATCCTGAAGCGGATATTGGTAGTTTAACTTGGCACGTTTGCATCGTCGATACTTTGCGCATTTACGTGCAACGTGAGATGGGCAGTTTTGGGAAATCCCGGTGCGTCGCGGGCTTCCTCTTTAAATCATCGAGTCCTCAACCGCTTAAGGCCTTAGGCTACAGTAACGAGGATAAAATCATGTGCGAATTTAACAATTTTTTTTCGTATGGAAAAGTGATTCACTCATAAAGTTAATTACACATCAATTTAGTATAAATATAAAGCTGTTAGAAAATATGAATAAATTTTTTTTCGATGTAAAAATTGGCCGGCTACTAATATTTTCTTTTGTTATCTTTTTTTTAGGCGCTCCGCGGCGTGACATTTAGCATCCACAATTTTTTACCTATAACAAAAAACAAAAATTCTCGTCAATCTACATTAGAATACCTGGAGAAGCACGTACGGAATTTAAAAAAATATTGTTTTACTCAAAAGTTGTAGGTATTTGAACTTAAGGAGGTTGGAGCGTTAGCCACAATCCAGGGTTATTGTTTGAACTATACTGAGTCTTTACGAATTTTTTGAACTTTTTTCACCACTGAATACCAGAGATAAAAAATAGTTTAATGTATGTAATTTAACGTGCGGTTAGATGGGCAAGACTTTCACACTAAAGGTTATGTAATTTTTATTCTTATTCAGCACCAAGATAAACCACTTCTAGCGACGGGTTAACGTAAACTGAACCTTTGTGAAAATTTAGAAAAAAAATCCTCATCTTGCCCATCGTAAACCATGGGCCAATAATCTCGTGACGTAAATATAAATAGGCATAATTATGAATTACTCAAAAGTTCATTGTGAATTGTATAAAACATTCGTTGTCGTAGTTCTTTCATAATAATCATCGACAATGTTATGCTTCTTCAAGTTGATAGTAACACAAAAGTTTTTCTACTTTACGTAATAAAAATGTTAAAATGCATAATTTTGCCCTTTAATTATATATTTAAAAAAATTAGCATATACCGTGCAGAAATTTTGGCAGGGATACAGCTGGATTCTGACTTGTATCCCGGGCTCCCAGTTGGGATCTAGTCCGATATCGGATCAGATTCGAAGACTAAATATAAGATCCGTAAACTGGATTCCATTAGGGATCCAGAACCGGATCCTTTAATGACTCTAATTAGATTCCCCATTGGATCATTGAGGAATCTGGGAAGGATCACGGGTGAATACAGGCTGAAATAAAATGTCAAAAATGGAATTATGACATGTTAAATTTATTATAAAAATAAATAACATTTATAAAGTTTTGGTGCATTAAACTATCAATAAAAAAAATTTGTCCAAAGATTCAAATGGCAGATCGCGCTCATCGCGAGATTTTGATGTGAATTAAAAAAAATTCACATCAAAATCTGTGAATGCAAATGTATTGACAAGAAATTATAAATACAAAAAAATTCACAAAATTAGTTGTGAATTTTTTCGTATTTAAGACAAATTAAAATCAAATTCAAAATGATTACATTAAAATTTGCGCCAAAAGTGAGTTCGTACGTATTTTGAGAGAAAATATTGCCGCGAGGCAAAGAAATTTTTGCACATAACTTTTTGTGCGAACATTTCTTTGCCTCAACACAATGTTTTCTCTCAAAATACGTTTACACTTGTGGTGTAAATTTTAATATGACTGTCGTGAATTCGATTTTTATTTTCTTCAACTTGAGGAAATTCACAACTCATTTTATGATTTTTTTCATATTTATAATGTAATATTTGAAACTCACAACTTTTTTTGCAAAAATTTCTTTGCCTCGACGAAATGTTTTCTCTCGAAATACGTAAGAACTCACGGTTAATGTAAATTTTAATCTAATCATTGTGAATTTGATTTTAATTTGTCTCAAATACATGTTTATACCCACCGACATGTCGGTGGGTATAAACAGAGACTTATTCCCCAAAACCGGTATCCCTATGTAATTCCTATCTATAGATAGGAATTTTATAGATAGGAATCTATAGGCAGAAATTCCTATCTATAGATAGGAATTCCATAGTAATACAGAAAATACACGTGACGCCAAAATTTTCAAAACGATGCCATCGTCGTCGTACAGATGCCGATACTGATGCAAGTTGGATTCTAACCGGGATACCGGTTTTGGGGAATCCATGACAAATCCTGATCGGGATTTGATCGGACATAGGGTATCCCGGTCAAAATTTCTGCACGGGATATAGAATAAATCTGTACCTCGTATGCATTTTTTTGAGGTTCATTAAAAAAAAATGAATAAACCGTCATTTGACTCAACTGAATCACGCCAATCTCCTTAAGAAATGCATTTTCAGTAAAAAATTTCGTTATAACTACTCATAAACTGCTCATAAAAAATAAAGATTTCGATTAATCAGAAATTCCGTCCGTACTTCTCTGCGAAATGCAATTAGGAACATAACTTTTAAATTTGAAGTAAATCGAGCGAAAATTGTTGAAGTTATTTGTCACGCCAATTGGAAAAAAGCTGTTTCGAAAAGTTTCGAGTAGTCGGTCATTTTGTACATCGAAAAAAAAAAAATTTCTAACAGCTTGATATTCATACTTAATGGATGTGTAATTAATTTTATGAGTGAATCACTTTTTCATACGAAAAAAATTGTTAAATTCGCACATGATTTTATACCCGTTCCTGTGGCCTAAGGCCTTGAGGCGGGATATACATTTAGACAGGAAAAAATAAGCAATATTGAGGGATTTTTCAAACTGAGAAATAATTACTCTACAATTATCAAACTTTAGATATACTTTAATAACATATAGGAGTATACCGAACAATTTTTTTTAAATGTGTATGAAAATTTTTTTTATTTTTTTCAATTTTTCAAAAACAATTCCCGTCGAGTAGTAGGTACCAATGTTATCAATATTTCTACCAAGTTTCAACTCAATCGGCTCGATAGTTTTTGAGTAATCCTGCACGCCAATTTCGATAATGCGGCTTTGAGAAAAGCGTTGACGGGCTGTAACGTTCGAAGTTTTTCGATTTTCGCTTGGAAACTTTGGGAAAATATTCTCCGATGAGGTATTCCACGTGAATCCGGTGAACTTTTTCCCTGACCCCCGCCAATACGATTTATTTTTTAAATCTGATTCCATTGACTCGGAAATACACCTTGAATTTTTTTTCCATTTTTCGAAACAACCCTCAGTCAAAAAAAAAATTCTCCGAAAAAAACGCCCCGATTTAAAAATCTGAAAAAAATCTCAAAAATGCGTGATTATGTGTAAAAACTTTCAAGCTATCACCCGCAGTGGAATTATGATTTTTTCTGTTCTCTCTCATGGATCAATGTTTTAAAAAGTCCGAAAAATTGACTGCTAACTGTTTAACGTCCATGATTATGATTCGATTCTTCAAAAATAGTCCAAAAAATTACTTCCGGGTATCAAAATATTTAAGTATCCGCCTGAAGTAAGCGGTTCTTGAATTTTTCGGGTTTTTCGCATTCAGAAAAAATCATACCTCCACTGCGGGTGACAGCTTGAAAAATTTAACATATAATCACGCATTTTTGGGATTTTTTTCAGATTTTTAAATCGACGCGTTTTTTTCGGACAATTTTTTTTTTTGACTAAGAGTTGTTTCAAAAAATGGAAAAAAAATTCAGAGTGTCTTTTAGAGTCAATGGAATCAGATAAAAAAAATTAATCGAATTGGCGGGGGTCAGGGCCAAAGTCCACCGGATTCACGTAGAATACCTTATATCTAGTTTTATCGTTTAAAGAGAAAAAAAAGAAATCGATTTTTTGATCGTTGTAAATGTATATCCCGCCTTAAACATTTCGAGTCACTTTTCGCAGTGCAATTGAGGCGTTCGACTGTCCAACGTCGAATTCCACGAGTGCCTAGAAAGCGAAGTAACGTTACGTCGAATCGCTGCGTTTTGCAAGCCAGTGAGAAACGACAATTTTAAACGAGGGAAATAATGTAAAAATGAAAAATCGATTCGCGACTTAATGATTCGAAGAGACGAGGTAAAAGCGTGAAATTGTTCAGAAACTTTTGGTGCTTGTAAATTTTTATTAGCCACTTGGGAAAGTGTCATCCGGTCAAAGTGAATTTTTTTCTGCATTTTTTTTATCGTATTTTGTGGGTGTCTCCAATGTCCGAGAAAAACGACAGCGCCGATTGATCGTGCCTTGAGATTTTTACGATTTGTTCTCATATATATTAAGCGACCGAGTGGGATACATAAAATCGCGCGTTTCAGAAGAGCGCGACGAACTTTTACGGTAACCGGACGAATGCACTTTACAACCGACCCACGTCCAAATAATTTCAATCCCATGGTGGCCTACTGCTACTGAACTGATTGTAGTTTAGCCAACACTGCCTTCTTCGACGAGCTGAGTTCACCCGATGTCTGTATTACTGTCCAGTCAGACTCGGAACCATTTCACTATCGACCCTTTTTTTACCAACGAAAGACATTATGGGGGGAAATCCCTTTAGACGCCCGAAAATGTGTCATTTTGAAATTTCGACCCTATCTTATTACAACTTTCAAGTGTTAAAAATAAATCTTTTTTAAGGGGAGATATACACCCAGGAGCCGGAAAAAGGTCATTTTTGTGAATTTTTTCAAAGAAAAATATTTAAAATTTCGGATTGGGGTTTTAATTAACTAAAAATATATACATTCAAAAATATGTTTAATTTTCTTTATTTAAAAATATCAAATAAATACAAGGATATCGTATGATCCTTGGAGCGTCGTAACAAAATCTGCGTATCCTATGTAGAGGTTGCCATGAGTTGCCCAACGTTACGGTCAGGCCAATATTGGGACCATCGTATAAGCCAACAAAAGAGAAATAATATCGGCCAATTACTTTTCCGCTCTAAACTGAAAACTGGCACAATATCGGCCCATCCCTAAAGCCTGTCCTGGCCCATCTTTAAAATCTAATAAACAGCCGTGATAGTTAAACTAAATTTGCCAATTTAAAAACTGGGGATAAAATACTGACAATTCCATTGGCCCAATATTGTTCCGTTATAAATTGAAAACCGGCACAATATCGGCCCATCGTTTAAAACCAATAAATAGCTGTGATGGTTGAACTATATTTGCCAATTACAAAACTGGTAATGCTAAAATACAAGCAATTACATTGGCCCATTATTGTCCCGTTATAAATTGAGAACCGGCACAATATCGGCCCATTACTAAAGATTATCCTGGCCCATCTTTCAAAACCAATAAACAGCAGCGATAGTTAAACTAAATTTGCCAATCCTAAAGCTGGCAATCCTAAAATACTGGCTATCACATTGGCTCATTATTGTCTCGTTCTAAATTGAAAACCGACACAATATCGGCCCATAGTTAAAACCTATCATGGCCCATCTTTTAAATTCATTAAACAGTCATGATGGATAAACAATATTTGCCAATTTTTAAACTGGCGATGCTGAAGTACTGCCAATTACATTGGCCCATTATTGTTCCGTTATAAATTGAGAACTGGCACAATATCAGCCCATTACTAAAACCTATCCGGGCCCATCTGTTAAAACCAATAAACAGCCGTGATAGTTCATCAAAATTTGCCAATTTTAAAACTGGCAATGCTAAAATACTGGAAATTACATTTAATTAATCTAAGCCCTTTATTGGCTAAGTGGGTCAGACCATACCTGCTTTTATTTTATTTAAGCCTTGGGTTATTCATTATCTGTATATTGTACCAGAATAGGCAAATAAGTGGCACGTCATATATTAATCGTTTATATTTTATAGTTCAGTTTTTGTAATCAAGTCTTGGCCTATTATTGGCATTTGTAAATAACCAACATAAGTAAGTAAAATATGCCAATTTTGAAACCTGTCATATACGCAAATCACAATTTATTTCAAGGTTATTCCATGAAATATGTATCCATAAGGACCAATCTCGGGCCAATCTTGGCCCGATATAGGTTGAATATTTATCACGCACCGAAACCCAAACAAACTCACGGCCCAATATTCTAGATAGACTAACTTCTAGATAGACCAACTGGGAAGGCCCATCATAGAGCCAGTAGTCAATTTCTACATAGGCCCTTTAAGAGGGTCCACGTAGGGCCAAGTGCAATCACCAATATTGGTGCTACAATGAATTAAATCATTGGCCCAATGATTGTTGGCTCTGTTGGCCGATATCGGGCCGTTCTTATCATTTCTACAAAGGCACCTCATTGGTAAATACTCACGGCCCAATATTATAGAGAGGCTAACTGTAAAGGCCCGTCGCAGGCCCAACGGTCAATCTCTACATGAGATACGGTACCCACTGGCGTTTCTTCAAAAATCATCTGAAAAAAAAAACCAAAAAGATTATTAAATTAGATACTATAATCTAGTACTTGTCATAGCCGATTTTGAAAATATCGATTTATGACAAAATGGCGGACGTTTGAACACAAATAGTGATTTTTGGGCCGAAAATTAGTTATTATTTTGCCTATAAAACAAAAACTGAGTAACGGAAAAAAAATCCTATGACAAGTACTAGATAATGGTGTATAGAATAACCACAAAAAAACCTCAAGGCAATCGGTTCATTGGTTTTCGAGAAATTTTGGGTACCGATTTGAAAAACGTGATGTTGAGAAAAACGCGTTTGAAAATTTGGGAATGAATAAATCATGAAATTGGTCAACTTACATGGAAACATCAATATCAGGCCCATAGTGTAGGTCTTCTACGGTCGACGGGATGTTCATAGCATCTAAATCGATTTTGTCGACCATCTAGGTGTATATCTCCCCTTAACGAATTCCTTGGGTTTCGAAGTCAACAAAAGCATATTTTCTCTATTAAAAAAAATATAATATATAAATTATTTTATTCAAAATGTGGAGCACATAAAAGAGCAATAATTCAACATTTAAAAAAAAATTCATCCAAAAATTTGGGAAATTCAGCCGGTGGGACCTGGTTTCCGGAGATCCATAAAAAAAGTTTCCTCGCGGTGGTCAGGATAACTCATGATAACGTCATCTGAAATTTATAAAACCAATCTTTTTCTGTTAGTAGATAAGTATAACTCGTGAGTGAGCGAAGGAATTTAAAAAAAATTGAAAATTGAATTTTTGGCAGAGTTGTATGCAAAATAGTTCAATTTTTGGTACAATTAACACCACGTATAGCCTTGTAAAATTAGTTCCAATTGAAAAAGGCATTAAGGGGGGAAATCCCTTCAGATGCCCGAAAATGTGTCATTTTGAAATTTTGACCCCATCTTATTACAACTTTCAAGTGTTAGAAAAATCTTTTTTTAACGAGTTACGCGGGTTTCGAAGCCAACAAAAGCACATTTTCTCTATAAAAAAAATGAAGGATTTAAAAAAAAAATTGTAATTTGAATTTTTGCAGAGCTGTATGCAAAATAGTTCAATTTTTGGTACAATTTACACTACGTATAACATTGTAAAATTAGTTGTAATCGGAAAAAAACCTTCGTTCAATCACTAGTCAATGCTACTTTGAAGATGTGTGCAAAATTTAAATAAGATCGGTGCATTAGTTTTTGAGAAATCGTGTCCACCGACTTCAAAAATCGTGTTTTGAGAATACCGCGATATACCTGCGTCGTTCCCGACATACTGTACTATTAGAAAAGAAAATAAATAAAAAATGGATTTTTTGAAAGTTTCAAGCTCACGTAACCCCTCAAACAGAACAAAATGGCGGCGTTATAAGGTATTCCTTTAGGCGTCTTTTGAAAAACTGCTCATGTTATAGCTCAAAAAGATATTGATCGATCTAGCTGAAATTTTGGGAGAGTTCTTACTATAACATTATTGGAAGCACATACCTAAAGTTTTGAAGTTATCGCGTAAATAAATTACATTTTTGTGATAAAAATTGTCGACAAAATGGTAAAAAATATGAAAATTTGATTACAAAGCCTACTTAATTTTTAATTGTAATTTATATGATGCGATTATTTTATCACCTTTAAAAAAAATCATGAAAAACGACTTATTTTCGGGTGTCTAAAGGGGTTTCCCCCTTAAGAGGCCAGGGTCGATTAGGACGCAAAAAACGCCTTTTTCGTGATTTTTTAACGGCTGTATTATTTATTTTCATGCCAGTATTTTTTCAATAAAATAATGAATGTTTGAAGAAGTTCCAATAATTTTTTCATGACCAAGTATTCATTTCCAGCCGAGTTATAAGCGATCTCCGAGATTTCGAAAAAACGGCGTTTTGCGGTGTACACAGTTGCTCAAGACTAGATCATCTGTAATTAAACATTTTAATGGGATCATTGGTTATCAGCACTACCTCCCGGGTAGACGAAGGGCTTAATCTAATTTTGATTTTTTTTCAAAATGGTGGATATGCACATTTTTTTTCTGTTCACAAGCAGTTTTATTTTCTGTGCAGCTTTAGTCGATGTGGCGAAATTTTTCTCACAATGTAAAGGGTCGAAAAATGGCTGATTTTGGCGATTTTTTTTTTCGTTAGTTCAAATACACTAATCAGTCCGATTTTTTATGTGAAATCAAAGCACTCATAAAGAACAGAAAATAAATTTTTAAACGTTTATTTTTATTTATTTTTTCACATTTTTTAACGGTTGAAAATGTCTTCGAAAAAAAACGAATCCTCACGGTGTATGTACACCGTAAATATTATCCGTAAATCCGATTAACCGTAAGGGCAATCTTTTTTAATCCGAATACGAAAGAATAATAGTAGAAAGTGAAAAAAATGCAAAAAGTCCTATCGTCATTGCAACATTACGTTTTACGTTTTCCATTCCCTCGCAATGTTCGTCTCACTGTCTTGTTCCTACGCGCTATTGATACGAGCAGTCATTAATCGTTTTCTCTGAACCTTATTATTTTTTATTATAGTCTATTAACCCATATTACAGAATACACCGATTGAGATCCGATTGTAAAACTAATCGTGTGAGTGTTCGCGATCTTTTTATCTCATAATCAGCCCGCCAGATGTAATAATAAGGTTCGTCGCTAAATACACATAAATGTGTACACATCCCGTTTATAGATCTTACCGTACTAATATATCTATATACATACATATACCAGAGCACGTCCGTCACGTCATTGAGAAACACAGGCATTGCACGGTCAAAGAAATTCACCAAGCAGGGCACTAACTTCGAGTGATCTTCGTGACTCATGCATATTATTTTCCTGTCTGTGCATCCGATTAATGGGGAAAATACCTCCAGGCGAGGAAAAAATTGCTGATATTCATGATTTTTTTTAAAGGAAAAATTTCTCGACTGTTTTTGGGACTCAGGGTATGTATCAATACGACTTTTGGCTGTTTCATGGGATTTTTTATATTTTTTTTATTAATATTTAAAAATGGCCGAGACATGGCACGATTTTCTTAACGGGTTTTGGCAGATGTTGCCAGACGGAGTGACACTTAGCGTCGGTGGCATTAATCTGAAAAAAAAAGACCAACGAAGATTTTTCTTTCAATAATAGCGTAAAGTGCCCAATTATTGGCACTTTAAGCCCGATTATTGGCACGTTAAGGGCTCAAATATTTTCCCTTGAAGGGCCCAATTATTGGCACTCTGAGAGCCCAATCATTGGCACTCAAAGGGCCTAATCATTGTCACACTAAGGACCCAATCATTGCCATTTTAAGGGCCCAATTACTGGCACTTTAAAGGCCTAATCATTGGTGATTTAAGGGTCCAATTATTGGCACTTTAAGTCCAATTATTGGCACTTTAAGCCCAGTTATTGACATTTTATGGGCCCTATTATTGAGACTTTAAGGGTCCAATTATTGGCACTATCAGGGCACAATTATTGGCACTTTAAGGGCCCAATCATTGGCACTTCAAGGGCCCAACTATTGGCCCTTTAAGGGCCCAATCATTGGCACTTTGAGGGCCCAACTATTGGCCCTTTAAGGGCCCAATTATTGGCGGCTTCGGGGCCAACTATTTTCACTTTGAGGGCTTTTGAGGGCTATTGGCCCTTCAAGGGCCCAATTATTTGCACTTTGAAGGCTCATTTATTGACGATTTAAGGGCCCAATTATTGGCCCTTTAAGAGTCCAATTAATAGAATTTTACGGGCCCAATCCTCTTAACTGGCAATCATTTCCACTTTAAGGGTCCAATTATTGGCACTTTAAGGGCCCAATTATTGGCACTATCAGGGCCCAATTATTGGCACTTTAAGGGCCCAACTATTGGCCCTTTAAGGGCCAAACTATTGGCTCTTTGGAGGCCCAATTATTGGCGGCTTCGGGCGCAATTATTTACGATACGCACTTATTGACGATTTAAGGGCCCAATTATTGGCCCTTCAAGAGTCCCATTAGTAGCATTTTACGGGCCCAATTATTGGCACTTTCAGGACTACTGTATAGGTAGGAGAGAAGTGTCAATATAAGTGGGGTGCCAAAATAAGGTCCCTTTGCCCTACTCATACAGAATATGCATCAAGAAAAGGGGAGAGCTGTTGAAAATCGATGAAATGGTATGCTTTGAAACAAAAAGAATGCATTTTCAACAACAATGGCTACATTTTGCAATAAAAAATACTTTTTCATATTTTCAAAAACGTTTAGGTTCATGTTTTAGAAAATAAGGCTGGAACGATTCATACCAAATTTCATCAGAATCGGTCGATTAGTTTTTTAGCTATACGTCACGCCAGTTTTGAAAATGCAGTTTAAAAGACCGTGCCATACCTCCGTCATTTTTAAAGATGAGTAAAAAAATATTATGTAACAGCCGAAAGTAGTAATAAAACATACCCAAAGTCGCAAAAATTGTGAAAAAATGTTACCTTTAGAAAAAAAAAAAACAGCAAAAATTGTATCGCCTCGTTCTCGATTTGTCCAGTAGACAGCTACATTTTTATTTGGAACGCTGTCTAAAAGTTTCTCTCAAGGAGTTCGAGAAATCGAAGATACAGAAAAATAGAGAGTGCTATCATTTTTGCATAATTCTTCTTGGAGAAAATATCTTTAAACCATATTGGCAATAAAATAAAGTTTACTATATTTCTGCTACAATTTTTTCAACGAGCCAATTTCTCGGCATTTCTATAAATTGAGAGGCAAAAATGGCAGCCTTCTTGGAATTTCCCACAATTTGTTCAATCGGTGCCTTGATGTATTATGGTAGTTCTGAGAATTGAAAAGTGGATATCTTCGAATTTCTGGTCCTGGGAGAAACACAACTAGTCATGCAGTAAAGTCCAATCACTGCTTCGATCAATGAAATATAGCATTGAAAAATGATCGATTTTATCATGCGACGCCAAGGCTGGTATTTTGGTCTTGATTATTATTATTTTTTCTGTTTCAGCAAGAAAACAAATATCGACGTGAATAATTGTAACAGTGTTGGGAAAAATGGGTCACAGCCATGAAGGTGTTGAAAAAGTCCTCGCTGAGAGGCTGGGACACGAGGATGACGGGAATTCATCCATTCTCGTTGCCAAAGGTGTCACGATGGTCGTTCTGTGCAGTGTCAGTATTTTTATGGGTCTCTTGCCCCTTGGCCTCGCGAAATGCTTCAACTGGACGTCATCGGAAAAATTTGGAAATCCAAGGTTCGTGCAAAGTGATGTGTACAATTTGAAAAATAAACGATTTCATTCTAATTCAACGAAAAATTGCATTTCTAATCCATACAAAAAACAACTCTTATTGTATTCTTTTAAAATTTCATTGCTGCCTTGAATTTTTTGTTTTCGGTAATTTTTTTGAAACGCGTTTTTATCGAACTTTCTAACCTATAATTTCATAAAGTGATAGTTAGCTTCTTTATATAATTGGACTCTATATGAATCTAAATTTGGGGTAATATAATTGTTTCAAGTATATTTTTTATAGCAAAAAAGTTATTAAAAAATGGCAAAAATTATACCCTTTAGTTTAAACACCTCTGAAAAATGCAATTTTCTATTTTTTTGGTCAGAGTTAGGTTCATATAGAAGGAAAACATGTTCTTAAAGTAATCTTCAAACCGTATTGATTTCCGATGAAAACTGTGGCCTCTAGAGTGTACAAAAACAGTCAACTCTGATGGCGAAGATCTCAAGACATTCGATGCCTAAAAAAATTACAATATTTGTTTGGGTTATGTATAAAATATTCCCAAATATATATGTATAAAATATTCCCAAAGTTTCCCTAATTCCCAAAATTCGCAAAATTAATTCTGCTCATACTTTCCTTGTGAAAAAAATCATGAAAATCACTAAAAAAAAAAACGTACTCCTAAACTGGTTTCCCGCCATACAGGAAACTGATATAAGTGAACTGTCTAGGTAGTTCTACGAAGAACTGTAATATCGGCGATTCGAATTTCATCACCACAGCTTTTGTTTTTCGAAAAATGAGACTCGCTTTTTTCATTTTTCATCTTCATTTTTTTCACTTCACAGATCTTTGAAAGTGGTTGGTCTGTTGTTGGGCTTTGGTGGGGGTGTGCTGTTTTGCACGACGTTTCTTCACATGCTCCCGGAAGTGACCGAAAATGTGGAATCTCTCATCGGGGAAGGCCAATTGCCGGAACTACCGTTCGCATTACCGGAGGCGTTCGTCTGCTTGGGGTAATTGTGTAAAAATAATTATGTAAAAATAATCGCCCTTGAAAAAATACGTGAAACGTGGAGAAGTAATTGTACAAAAATAGCCACTGTCGGGAATATACGTATGACGAATTCATAAAAAGGAATCTTAACACAATATATCCGACAACGGTTAAAAAAAAACAGCACGATAGTTTCAACAAATTTACAAAAATTAAAAAAATGTAATAAGTTGCCAAAAATTAAATAAATTTTCAAAAATTAAAGCAAAAATTTAGTAATTTTCAAAAATTAAAAATAAATGTAATAAATTTTTGGAAATAAAAAAAATGGTATTTAATATATTTTCAAAAATTGAAGAAATATTTTTTGTATAAATTTTCAAAAATTAAGAGGAAAAAATTTGTATACATTTTCAAAAATTGAAGGAAACAAATTTCGTATAAATTTTTAAAAGTGGAAGAAAAAAAATTCGTAAAAATTTTCAAAAATTAAAAAAAACTTGTTAAATTTTCAAAAAAAATCAAATATCATTTTATTTAAGATAAATAATCAAATTCGGCAGTTTTTTCATCATGTACCTGGTGGAGGAATCGGTACATACGAAATTGAGAAACCGTCAGGCGAGTTCCCGGAGCGAAGTTGAAAAAGATGTTAATCGAAGCACAAACGAGCTGGTGGAGAATGGACGATCGACATTGCCGGTGTCCCATGGTCATTCACACTCGTAAGAAATCTATTTTTTCTCTTACTTAGCGAACTGTTACGATTTTATAATATTTGTTCTCGATTGATTTCCTTCTTTAGTGGTCTGATTCATTGATTGTAGTTTTTCCCAGTGACTTTACGCAATGCAGTAAAACCCATAGAATGCATCTTGTCATTTGTTCTTACCGGCATAATTATTCACGGTCACTATATTACTCGAGAGAAAGATAAACAGAGAGGGGCCGAGGTAAAGGTTGAATTCATCGTTGCATGGATGCACTTGTGATTTTTATCATTATTGCTCCAGATCGATGTTGTTTTTATAGACGTTCCATTCCTTAACGGTCGATCACGCCTTTCCATTGAAATTCCTCGTCTCGCGTACTTGTTGCGGAACGATTTCATTCAATGGATTATTCTTTTTTCATATCGTTCCGAAACCCCCCCTCCGATCGAGCGGAAATTTTACACAAACTTCCTTTTTAACATTTTAAGACAACCCCTTAAGGGATTTTTGGCGACGCTCAATAGTTTTCGAGATATTGAATTTTTAAGTTTTTTTTACGGTGTGGTTCCGACCCCCCCCCCCCCCCCCCCCCGCCGATCGAGTTGAAATTTTGCATAAACCTTCCTTTTGATATCTCAAGACAACCCTTAAGGCCTTGGGCCACTCTAGAGGCTTTTTGGGATTTTTTTCAGAAAAACTACAAAATAAATCAACATTACAAAAAAGGGTGTTTATCACACATATCAGTGACTGTATACAATAATTTTTTTGAAGTGATTCATTTCAAAATGGCGGCTGTGCTGCCGCCTGAAAACGGAATTTTTTAAGTTGGCCGGAAACATAATTCAGACAATTTTCAACTGATTCACTTGAAATGTTGAATTTTACTTGAAAAATACATTGTCTATGGAAGTATGTAGAATTTTTTTTTATATTGCATAGTTCGTTTGTTATTAACAATTATCTAAAAATTTTTTAAGCAAATTTTTGGAAAGTGAAAAATTTGCCAAAAAATCGTCAGATAATCGTTAATAACAAATGAACTATGCAATATAAAAAAAATCCTATCCTAATAAATAAAAAATTCAACCGATTCACTTGAAATGTTGAATTTTACTTGAAAAATACATCCATAGGGAAGTACTTAGGATTTTTTTTATATTGCATAGTTCATTTGTTATTAAGAATTATCTGACGATTTTTTATGCAAATTTTCAAAAAGTAAATAATTTGCCAAAAAATCGTCAGATAATTGTTAATAACAAATGAACAATGCAATATAAAAAAAATCCTACGTACTTCCATAGACAATGTATTTTTCAAGATACGTTCAACATTCCAAGTGAATCGGTTGAAAATTGTCTGAGTTATGTTTCCGGCCAACTTAAAAAATGCAGTTTTGAGATAAACGCTGCACAGCCGCCATTTTGAAATTGATCGCTTCAAAAAAATTATTGTATACAGTCACTGATGTGTATGATAAACACCCTTTTTGTAATCTCGATTTATTTTGTAGTTTTTCCGAAAAAAAATCGCCAAAAAGCCTAATTTTGCGGCCTCTAGAGTGGCCTAAAGCCTTAAGGGATTTTCGGCGACTTGCAATAGTTTTCGAGATATTGAATTTTCAAGTTTTTTTTTACGGTGAGGTTACGACCCTATCCCCCTCTCCGATCTAGTTGAAATTTTGCATAAAACTTCCTTTTAATATCTCAAGACAACCCTTAAAGTGATTTTTAGCGACTCGCAACCCCAGTAAAAATGAATATATATAATCATATATAATTGTATATTAATTGATCATATACAATTGTATACAAAAATTAGCCCGATAGAATTGTATACAATTGTATATGATCAATTAATGTACAATTATATATGATTATATATATATATATATATATATATATATATATAATCATATATAATTGTACATTAATTGATCATATACAATTGTATACAATTCTATCGGGCCAATTTTTGTATACAATTGTATATGATCAATTAATATACAATTGTATACAATTCTATCGGGCCAATTTTTGTATACAATTATATATGATTATATAGATTCATTTTTACTCGGGTAGTTATCGAGATATTGAATTTTTAAGTTTTTTTTACGCGCGCCGACTTTAAATACATCTGCGGTCATACATATATATGTTATCGCGTTCCCCGTTTGTCCAAATACAAAACCCAAACAATCAAACCCAAATCCAAACAAACCAAAACCAGAACAAACAAACTTAAACAAAGACAAATAAACCCAAACAAACAAACTTAAACAATGACAAATGAACCCAAACAAACAAACTTAAACAAACACAAATAAATCCAAAAAAACACAAATCCAAACCCACAACGAAAAACTATTGCACGTCGCAAAAATCCCTTTGAGGGTTGTCTTAAAATATTAAAACGAAGGTTTGTGCAAAATTTCAGCTCGATCAGAGAGGTTTCGGAATCTTACCTTTTTTTTGGTATTTAAAGACAATAGAATGTAGATTTCAATTCGATATAGATACGGCCATGGACACAGTCACCTGCCAGGTGAGATGATGGATAAACACGACGATTTCGTAATAAGCTCATTGAGAGGTCTCTTGATCGTGCTGGGATTATCAGTTCACGAGCTCTTCGAAGGCCTTGCCATCGGTCTCGAGAGTTCCAGCAGTTACGTATGGTAAGCAGTGACAGTAATTGTGCTAACGGGATCTACACATACACCGAAAATTCCGGATTTTAAAGAATTTTTTGTTCACAGTCAAAACAAAGTGTACGTTTACAAAACTTTTAACAGTATTTAATTAACTAGTGAATAATACAAAAATCTTTTTTGTCGCAATATTATTAATTTAAAAAAAATATATTCACGTGTGTGTACACACTGGCATTTACGAATTTTGTCTGAAACAAACCGGACATATTTTTTTCATCATTTTCGTATACAAATGTCGTCGATGAACTTTGAAAATCAAATAAAAGCACAAAAATAAACAAATTGTGCAAGTTTGAAATTAAAGTAGTGATATTCGTGGAAATTCGATTTCGTTATGCAAAATTTATTGTTTAATTTCGTTTTCTTATTATTTATTTGAGTTTATTGACAATGGTTGATTATTGTGTAGTGAAAAAACTTGGAAGTCAATCGATCTAATAGAACTTTTTCAATCGTGTACACAAATTTCAAAAACGTGATCTACCTTTTCCTATAACTGCCGAAATACTTCAAATAGAGCTATACAACTTTAGGAATAGATTCTCCAAGAGTTTTGCTGCAGATGTGGGCAAAAAAATCGAAAATTTTGACGATGTAGATGTCCCTAAGGGGCCTTTTCAGTTTAGACGCTAGAAAGGCTATTTTTATGAATTTTTTGGATAGGTTTATATTATAGATATTGATATAAAAGTTGTTACACTTAATAAATAAATTTTCGAAATATATTTTTTTTAAATTATTTATTTAAGTCACTATTTATAGAAGAAAATGGTGTTTAAAAAAATGTATAAAAAAAAAACTGTAGGTCTGCGCAGTTGATGAAATCTCGGGAATGGATCATCCAAAAGAAAAAAATCAAACGGCTTCAGATTCAGTCTGTTAAGGGGCTATACCATCGTGAACGTTGAAAATTTTTTTGATTTTGGTCAATTTTTTGGAAGAAAAGTACTCAATTAAATGTTTCAGGAAATTAACCATATATTCGGCTATATTTGACCTATATTACATAATTTTTTGATAGAAAAATATTGAGATCCAAGCGACCTATGCGCTGCCTTCTGAGGCGCAAAAAAAAGTTCGTCCACTGCTGATATGATTCCGGCCGATTGAGTATCCGAGTAAAAATGAATATATATATATAATCATATATAATTGTATATTAATTGATCATATACAATTGTATACAAAAATTGGCCCGATACAATTGTATACGTTTATATACAAATATATAAAATTCTATCGGGCCAATTTTTGTATACAATTGTATATGATCAATTAATATACAATTATATATGATTATATATACAGGGTGTCCCATTTTAATCTTACACCTGAATTTTCTCGAAAAATATTGCTCGGACGAACTATTGTGTGGAACAAAACTTCTAGGGATTGAAGGGGGACGTTTGAAAAAAATTTATTTGAGGAGCCAAAATTCAAAATGGCGGCGTTACAAAGGCTGACATGTTTTTTTCAAACGGAAACATACCTTTTTTTATTGCCAAAAAATTTGTCAGCTGAAAACTAAAAACTTTTGTTGAAAAAATGTTTTGATAAAGTTCATAGTTTTCAAGTGAGAACATCATTTTCATGCCATCAGCCATGCAACCTCCTACGCTTTGGCTAACGCAAATACCGGTGGTAGGGACAATTAGACTAAATGTCTCACGGCAAGCCGCTCAATGTTGTATTTTCGAATGTATGACCACTTGAACAAAAAAAAGAATCAAATTTTTTTGTTGAAAATTTTGGTTTTTTTGTTTTCAATTTTGGACGATATTTCATGAGAAAATTTTGGAGGAAAATCGATGAAAAATAGTTTTTTTCCATTTTAATAGCATTTGTGCCATTTTCAGGCCCAAAAAGGTGTTTCTTTAAATCCTTGACGAACTTTGATCACGATGGGTAGAAAAACACACACACACACACACACACACACACACACACACACACACACACACACACACACACAAATCCTGGATACATCTGAAATAATTGAAAATGATGTTCTCACTTGAAAACTATGAACTTTATCAAAAAATTTTTTCAACAAAAGTTTTTAGTTTTCAGCTGACAAATTTTTTGGCAATAAAAAAAGTTATGTTTCCGTTTGAAAAAAAAACATGTCAGCCTTTGTAACGCCGCCATTTTGAATTTTGGCTCCTCAAGTAAATTTTTTTCAAACGTCCCCCTTCAATCCCTAGAAGTTTTGTTCCACACAATATTTCATCCGAGCAATATTTTTCGAAAAAATTCAGGTGTAAGATTAAAATGGGACACCCTGTATATTCATTTTTACTCGGGTACATTTATATCGGATTATATATACGAATGTATAGAATCATATACAATTATATATAAAACTATATAAATATATATGATTGTATATCATTTTTATATAATTGTATCTAAGTATATACAATCATTTTTACTCGGATCATATACAGTTATATACAATTTTATATACCGTAAATAAAATTATCACGTATATATACAATTATATTTAACACTATATTGAATTATATATAACTGTATATAATATTATATCTAATTATACAAACCGTAGATAAAAGTTTCACGTATATATCTAATTATATAAACTCCGTATCAAAATAGTATCTCCATATATCATTATATACAGAACGATATATAATTTTATCAAATCAAATTTGATGGAAGTACATTTATATCGGATTATATATACGAATGTATAGAATCATATACAATTATATATAAACCTATATAAATATATATGATTGTATATAATTTTTATATAATTTCATCCAAGTATATACAATCATTTTTACTCGGGTAGCTGAAACCGAAAAAGGAAAAAATGTTAAACTGGAAGGTATTTCCTGTACAATGACGTAGGATTTTCGAAAAATATCAAAATCTAACAAAATGGCGTAGTTATGAAAACAAGTATGTTTTCTTGCCTATAAAATGGTCGTTTTTTGTTCAATGCCAAATCGTCAATTTTCATCCAATCAAATATATCCTACGTCATTGTAGAGTAAATATATTCAAGAGTACTCAGTTTAAATTTCGAGTCAATCGGACAATTGCTCGTTGAGTTACAATGTCAGCAAATTTGAAAAATCTCATTTCGAGAAAAACGCGTTTAAGGGGAGATATACACCTAGGAACTGGAAAAAAAGGTAATTTTTGTGAACTTTTTCAGGGAAATCTATTTGAAATTTTGGATTGGGGTTTTAATTATCTAAATGTATATGCATTCAAAAATATGTTTAATTTTCTTTATTTAAGAATATCAAAAATATACAATGATATTTTATGATCCTTGGAGCGTCGTAAAATAATCTGCGTATACAGTACCCACTGGCGTTTCTTCAAAAATCATCTGAAAAAAAAACCAAAAAGATTATTAAATTAGATACTCTAATCTAGTACTTGTCATAGCCGATTTTGGAAATATCGATTTATGACAAAATGCCGGACGTTTGAACATAAATAGTGATTTTTGGGCCAAAAATTAGTTATTATTTTGCCTATAAAACAAAAACTGAGTAACGGAAAAAAAAATCCTATGACAAGTACTAGATAATGGTGTATAGAATAACCACAAAAAACCTCAAGGCAATCGGTTCATTGGTTTTCGAGAAATTTTGGGTACCGATTTGAAAGGCGTGGTTTTGAGAAAAACGCGTTTGAAAATTTGGGAATGAATAAATCATGAAATTTGTCAACTTACATGAAATCATCGATACCAGGCCCATAGTGTAGGTCTTCTACGGTCGACGGAATGTTCATAGCTTATAAATCCTCGACCTCGACCATCTAGGTGTATATCTCCCCTTAAACATTTAACTATCGCTTTAGCAAGATAAAATTATATTGATATAAATGATATAAATGATAATGATATTCTTGAAAGTATAAACTGTGCAAAAAGACAAAAAAAATCGGTTTTTTTAAGTGTCACACTGGCCCCTTAAAGTTTGTTTGGGTTACATAAATACATAAACATTTTTTAAAATGTATTTCGAAAGTGTATTTATGAATTGTAATAACTTTGATATCAATATCTATAATATAAACCTTAAAAAAATAGTCTTTTTTAGCGTCTAAAGTGAGAAGACCCCTTAATGAAAATAAAAAAACGAAAATATATGCTCTCAAAATTTACGTCTCTTGTGTCTTCTTCTTTTTTTTTCCTCTCAATCAGGTACATGTTCGGTGCTGTAGCGGCTCACAAATTCGTCATAGCATTTTGTATAGGTGTGGAGCTCATTGCCTCGAGGACGAATACATACTTGTCGGTAGTTTACGTTTGCACGTTCGCGGTTGTTTCGCCAATGGGAATTGGAATAGGGATGGCACTGACCGGCAGTGACACGACAGCTGCCAGTGGTCCGTTGGCTGTTATCCTTCAGGTAAATCATCGAATGTCCTTGCCACTCTTCTTACGTATCTCCCTCGACGCGAAGTCTCAATAACATGCTGCGCACGCACATTTTTATCTACCGTGTAGGAACAACTCAATAATTGGTTGCCAGATAACAATTTGCCTTTTTGATAAATCTTCGACTAATCAGCGGTTCGTGCGTCCGTGAAAAATTCATTTGTCAGTGGAAGTGCCTTTGGCAAACTCCCACGTTGAATAATTTTGTCATTTCGATCACGGTTATCTGCACCGAGGACTCGAAGAAACAAAGAAACACGCAAATTGCATCTTTAAGGTCATCCCACGTACATTTTTTTCGCTTTTGAGGCATTTTTTTTTGAACCATTGAAACAATCTTTGAATTTTTACCACGTATTTATTAATATTAAAAAAAGAATATCGATTGAAATATCGAAAGTTGAATTTTTGGTACGGTTTTAAAAAGTACGTTCCAAGTTTCGTCATTTTTTTCGACTTTTTCAGCTTAAGGGGGTAGACTACTCTAGAGGCCGAAAAAATGGCTTTTTGGGGATTTTTTTTTCAGAAAAACTACCAAATAAATGAAGATTACAAAAAGGGTGTTTATCGTACGTATCAGTGACTGTATACGATAATTTTTTTGAAGCGATTAATTTCAAAATGGCGTCTGTGCAGCGTTTATCTCAAAACTGCATTTTTTAAGTTGGCCGGAAACATAACTCAGACAATTTTCAACCGAGCACTTGAAATGTTGAATATATCTTGAAAAATACATTGTCTATGGAAGTACGTAGGTTTTTTTTTATATTGCATATATCATTTGTTATTTACTGACGAAATTATCTGAACGAAATTTTTAAAATATTTTTTATTTTTAAATTTATTTTTAAAAATTAAAATAAAAAAAAATTATTTTTAATTTTTAATTTATTTATTATGTATTTATTTCTTTATTTTTAAATATTTTTAAATATTTAAAAATTATCTTACGAAATTTTTCACTTTCCAAAAATTTGCCTAAAAAATCGTCAGATAATTGTTAACAACAAACGAACTATGCAATATAAAATAAAATCCTACGTACTTCCATAGACAATGTATTTTACAAGATATATTCAACATTTAAGGGCGGGGTAAAGTACTTAAATTTTTTTTTCATTTTTTTTAAAATTTTTTAAATGAATGCATAATATATCACGAATATTGTGTTAAAATTTCAAGTCGATCGGAGTAAAATTGACGAAGTTATGAGTATTTGAGCGTCTATTGCTCCATGCTGTTCTCTTCTCTTCTGCGTTTTTCAAACCGTTTTTCTGAGACTTGTCATATTTGAAGTCCGTGTGCACGATAACTCAAAATCTACTGGACCAATCGCTTTGAAATTTTGCACAGTACTTCTTCACATAATTCACCAGGTATTGTCGAGAGTTTTTTTGTTTTTTTTTAATAATTACTAATTTTTCAACAACAAATTAGCCGATTTTTTTAGCGAAAATCGAGTTTTTGGCTCCCAAGTGCTACGAAAAATCGAAAAAAAAAAAAAAAAAAAAAAAAATCCTCGTGTCATTACCTCGAGAAACATCTCCTTTAACAAATGCATTTTGATTTTTTTGTTTCAAATGATTCTGTTGCGAGTTATGGTGCACACCGCAAACCAACTTTTTTTCGAGGCGCCTCCGGGGTTTAATTTTCACTCGCTCAATTTTGAATATTTTGCAATGCAAATTTAGGAGAATGTTGTTCAAATGTTACTTTATTATATGTAAATTTTTCAATAAACGAACACTATTCGTTACGCGAAAAAAAAATCTTAAAAACATGCCTTTTTTCGCCGAATTAACTTTACCCCGCCGTTAAAGTGAAACGGTTGAAAATTGTCTGAGGTATGTTTCCGGCCAACTTAAAAAATGCAGTTTTGAGATAAACGCTGCACAGCCGCCATTTTGAAGTTAATCGCTTCAAAAAAATTATTGTATACAGTCACTGATATGTACGATAAACATCCTTATTTGTAATCTCGATTTGTTTGTGGTTTTTCTGAAAAAAAAAATCCCCCAAAAGCCTATTTTTTCGGCCTCTAGAGTCGTCTTAAGGTAGTACTAGCGGATTGACTAGTCGACAGAAAATCTATAAATTATTGAATCTGAAAAAAGCAAAATATAATGTATTTGGGTATAATAATAAACATGATGCAGAAAATAATTATTTGAGAAGTGCATGTAATAACTGTATGTATTATAGTTTGGTAAGTGAAGTAAAATCGCAATCAGATTTGACTTGAGTTGTCACAGGCCGCCATTTCATAATTCTGGCAATATCCGTGGCAACGCTGTATTCAGGTGCTTTCGATACATGTCAAGCATGTGTTTGTTTAGCATATGTGTAATCGTGTGTTGTAGTGTATGTGTAATGTGCATATTGTAGCAAAAGAGATGGCAGACGCGGCAAGCGAACGCAAAAATGAGTCGATTGAATCGATGATATCTGCTCGAAATGTCCCGTAACCTATATTTGTTATGGAGCATACGTGACCGCGACAATTTTCGTGTTATTCGTCGCTTTTCGCATAGCTCTGATCTGACCGGCAAATATTATTATTTCCGTTCTAAAGGTCGATCCGCACGGATTCCCTATATGGTGCGGGTTAAATGAGTTGATTTCGTGAATTAATTTCTATTATATTTAGCCGGTAAGGCCTGCAGAGTTTTCGCGGATGTCATTTTTTATGTTTCTACTACAGCATAAAAAAAAATCAACTTTTTTTCTAATGAGGAGGTTCGCGCACGTACTACCTTAAATAAACTATGTCAGAAATATTCTAGTTCGGGTGAGAACTACAGATGTGCTGACTGTACCATAAAATTTTCAGAAATCCGTTCAATAGTTTTTGAGATATCATGGAAGTCAATGTAAAAAAAAAATATTTAAATAAAAATAGAATTTTTAAACGGACTTAAAGTATAAAATAATTTCTCCTAATCCCATACAGATTGTCCTGAAAATGTGTGATTGTGAATATTTAATAGCTATGAAAATACTTGTAAGATTTAAAACGATAAACTTGAGGCGCGTGCAATAGATGGAGTGTGGGGAGTAGTTGTCGTTGAGAAAACTCACACAACAGTTCTTATCTTTTGCAGCGCAATAAAATTGTTAGTGACTTAGGTGAACTATTCATGCATCAATTATCTACTGCATGCACCCCACGTTTTTTCTTTTAAATCTAGCAAGTATTTTCATAGCTATTAAAAATTCACAATGACAAATTTTCAGGACGATCTGTATGGGGTTAGGAATTCGTATTAGGTTATAAATCTGTATGGGGCTAGGAGAAATTATTTCATACTTTTTAGTCCGTTTTAAAAAAGTGGTTTCAAAAATCTTATTTCATTTAAATAATTTTATTTTCTGCTTTTTAGTCCTGTGTGTGCAATTTTCCTTCTCCTTCTCTAATCGTCACTTGCGTTCGGAGGCCGTCTCCTTGACGATCGTAGAAATTTTCACTGATGCACTGTTTACTATTAATATTATTATTTTTTATTTATTTATTTTTCTCTTTGACTAAACTATATTTTTTATTTCTTTATTTATTTTTTTCGCATTTTTGGTTCTCTTGTTCTCTTTCTATGACAGACGTGCCTCTCTCTTCTTTTTTGTCTGTCATCCACATCTGATCTATGTTCATAGTTTCAAGTATCTAGCTCATCGGGAAGTTAGTTGAAAATCGATTGCAATATTTGTACCGAACAGACAAACAGCCAACGAAGAAAGCGAGTTAATAAAAAACGTGGCAATAATCAAATACAGTGTTGAGAAAAACACGTTCAAAAGTTCAAGTACGATTTACACAAAGACATGACTCACCCATTAGTCTGCTATGCCGGGTCCATATAACACGCACGCATTTTTTGCAATTTGTGCAAATAAATGTTTTTCGATTTTTGGATCTGTCACATGGGATGACCGCCTTAAGGGGCTATACCAGTGTGAACGCTCAAAATTCGGGTGATTTTCGGGAATTTTTTGGGAGAAAAGTACTCAATTAAATGTTTCGGAAAATTAAGAATACATTTGGCTGTATTTGACCTATATTACATAATTTTTTCATAGAAAAATATTGAGATCCAAGCGACTTATCGGCGGGGTAAAGTTAATTCGGCGAAAAAAAGGCATGATTTTAAGATTTTTTTTTGGCGTAACGAATAGTGTTCGTTTATTGAAAAATTTACATATAATAAAGTAACATTTGAACAACATTCTCCTAAATTTACATTGCAAAATATTCAAAATTGAGCGAGTGAAAATTAAACCCCGGAGGCGCCTCGAAAAAAAGTTGGTTTGCGGTGTGCACCATAACTCGCAACAGAATCATTTGAAACAAAAAAATCAAAATGCATTTGTTAAAGGAGATGTTTCTCGAGGTAATGACGAGAGGATTTTTTTTTCGATTTTTCGATTTTTCGTAGCACTTGGGAGTCAAAAACCCGATTTTCGCTAAAAAAATCGGCTAATTTGTTGTTGAAAAATTAGTAATTATTAAAAAAAACAAAAAAGCTCTCGACAATACCTGGTGAATTATGTGACGAAGTACTGTGCAAAATTTCAAAGCGATTGGTCCAGTAGATTTTGAGTTATCGTGCACACGGACTTCAAATATGACAAGTCTCAGAAAAACGGTTTGAAAAACGCAGAAGACAAGAGAACGGCATGGAGCAATAGACGCTCAAATACTCATAACTTCGTCAATTTTACTCCGATCGACTTGAAATTTTAACACAATATTCTTGATATATTATGCATTCATTTAAAAAATTAAAAAAAAAATTAAAAAAAATTTAATACTTTATCCCCGCCCTTACGCGCTGCCTTCGGGGCCGCCAAAAAAAAGTTCCTCCACTGCTGACATGATTCCGGCCGATTGAGTAGCTGAAACCAAAAAAGGAAAAAATGTCGTTAAACTGGAAGGTATTTCCTGTACAATGACGTAGGATTTTCGAAAAATATCAAAATCTAACAAAATGGCGTAGTTATGAAAAAAGTCTGTTTTCTCGCCCATAAAATGGTCGTTTTTTTCAATGCCAAATCGTCAATTTTCATCCAATCAAAAATATCCTACGTCATTGTAGAGTAAATATATTCAAGAGTACTCGGTTTAAATTTCAAGTCAATCGGATAATTGCTCTTTGAGTTACAATGTCAGCAAATTTGAAAAATCTCATTTCGAGAAAAATGCGTTTAAAGATTTAACTATCGATTTTTGCAAGATAAAATGATATAAATAATAATGATATTCTCAAAAGTATAAACTGTCGAAAAAGGCAAAAAAAATCGACTTTTTGAAAGTGTCACATTGGTATAGCCCCTTAATTGCTGTGAAAAGTGTTGCCCGACTCTGTACGTGGCGTTGTTATTTGCATTGCAGGGAATAGCCACGGGCACTCTCCTTTACGTTGTGTTCTTCGAGATCTTGCAACATCATCGAGAGGGCCTCCATCAGTACCTCTCAATTCTTGTCGGCTTCGTTTTAATGTTTGGTCTTCAGATAGCGAGTGAGTACTATCTACCTACACATATACATATACATATACATATACATACATACATATATATATATATATATTTATTTATTTATTTAAATGCACTAACCTAGTTAGAGTACCCGCTCGAGAATACGCGCAGAATCTCGTAGATGCGGTGTCAAAGAAGCAACGAGAGCCTATGCAGTTGAATGTAGAGCTTTCGACGAGGCATGAAAAAAAAAAAAACTGAAATTGATTGTCAAACATTCGATTCAATTGGCAAAGTTTTACCGTAGCTGCAAGTATGGATACGCCAGTATCAGCTGCGAGTAACTCTGCCAACCGTAATTAACAAAGGGGGTGAGTTTTCTCTATCACTCACTCCCTCTCTGTCTCTCATGCCTCGCATCGACCAGCAAAAGTAGCGAAGAATCATTGAATGGTTCTCCTTCTTCTCTTTGCTACAAAGCACACACGTGTCGTATTCATTTATGTAGGTCTCCCGATATCACGGTCAAACACGAGTACAGCGCAATGTATAGGTCTTCATCGTCGAGTGTATTGATCACCGACGAAACACTACGTCAGCCACGTGGAAACCAAAGGGTGTCTCAAAATGACCTGACATTTTCAATTGCGCGCTATTTGTGGCGAACATAGAGTAGTAATCTTTGACAACTGGCATCAGGAAGTATTGAGGATTGCATCGGACTGAGGGGCTGTGCCAAAATTAAAAATAGAAGTATTTAGACATTTTTCCCACCTTAATCCTTTGAGTATGTCTTTTTTGAGATATTAAGGCATTTTTTAAGAAAAAAATCGATTTTTTGCAATTTCTACAGGGGCCTTACCCCTTAAGTCATGGAGAATTACACGATCGAGCAACGCATAGAAATTTTCTATTTGCTGCATCGATACTGCATTGTTATTGCAGATGAAGTTTCATGGTCGTGTTATCTCGCGCCGCGGCGATGTCAATTGGCCACCAAGATCGTGCGATTCGACGCCATTGGACTTCTGTCTTTTGGGTTATTTGAAAGGAAAAGTGTATGCCAATGATTATAAATCAAAGTGTATGCCAATGATTATAAATTAAAATGTCATGTCATTTTGAGACACCCTTTGAATTGTCGATGAATGCCACGTCGCAAAACGATGATATCCATAGAAAAATTGCACAGGGAGAATTGACAAATTTTTGACAAACATTTTCTCTAGATGCTATTTTTTCATAAAGTATATATAATTGAAGGGTAACATTATGCGTTTTCACATTTTTATTATGTGAAAAAAAAACTTTTCGTTACTACCAATTTGAAGAAGTATGACATCATCGATGATTATTATGAGGAAAGTGCGTCAGTGGATGTTTTATACAACCCAGAATGAAATTCTGAGTAATTTATAATTATGCCTATCTATATTTGTGTCACGAGATTATTTATTAATATACTTACATGGTTTTCTTTTTCTTCTAAATGTTTACGAAGGTTCAATTTTACGTGAATTCGTAGGCAGAAATCGATTATCCTTGTGCTAAGTAGCCAAAAATGACATCACTCGTAGCGAGAATTGCATACGCTAAACTATTATTTGTCTCTGGTCTTTTGGGGTGAAAACAATTTTTTTAAAAATTCTGTAGACTCAGTATAGTCTAGACAATAACATATATTTTTATTCACTTTTAATCTTGGATTTTGGCTGCCGTTCCGACCTCCTTAATAGAGGTTGGTCGTTGTAGCATCGATGTTGATGACGATCCACATTTTCTGTAGATGCTATTTTTTCATAAAAAATATAATTAAAGGATATTATTATGCGTTTTCACATTTTTATTATGTGAAAAAAAAAACTTTTCGTTACTACCAACTTGAAGAAGGATAACATCATCGATGACTATTATGAGAAAAGTGCGTCAGTGGATGTTTTATACAACCCAGAATGAAATTCTGAGTAATTTATAATTATGCCTATTTATATTTGTGTCACGAGATTATTTATAAATATACCTACATCGTTTTCTTTTTCTTCTAAATGTTTACGAAGGTTCAATTTTACGTGAATTCGTAGGCAGAAATCGTTTATCCTTGCGCTAAGTAGCCAAAAAATGACATCACACGTAGCGTGAATTGCTTACACTAAACTATTATTTATCTCTGGTCTTTTGGGGTGAAAAAATTTCAAAAAAATTCTGAAGATTCAGGATAGTCCAGACAATAACATATATTTTTATTTACTTTTAATCTTGGATTTTGGCTACCCTTCCGACCACCTTAAAAGAGGTTAGTCATTGTAGCATCAATATTGATGACGATCCACATTTTTTACGTTTAGATCGACGTAAAAAAGAAATCTCGCTTTTCGTTATCGATTATTCGTAAGATCGGCCGTTCGACTCGATTATTATGCTATTTCTTGGCTGCTCAATCATTCCACTACCGGATCAGTATTGTAGCACAAAATAAACCGCGTTTCATCATCGTTCTTCAAACGGAACAAGACAATAAAAACCAACCATTCGAAGGACATTCGAGCTTCCTCAAAAAGAGACAATCCTTCACGGAATGTTGAAGTTTTACTTCCAACTGTTTGAAATATTAAAATGAATCAAGTGATACGACGTCGTTTTGATGTCAAGCGATAAAGAGAGACACGACTTTTTACACATCGACGATTCGAATAATTATACTTGGGCAGAGAACACGTACGGATAATATCTAAATTGCCATCAATGATATAGTTATGAGTGGAGCTGTACGATCAACGTGTCTCAGGTTTTGTACACTGTAATTTGGGTCTCTCAGCGCTGCACGTGTCTATTCTAGCTTGGACGAGCTGCGTCGATATCGGGATCAAATCTCATTTTATTTTTACGGTAAATATATTGCCGAGATCTTGGCGCTTTGGCCGCGTCACACGAATTATCGTTAGACCGCGAATTGTCAGTCAATGCGAGTACATTTCGTGATGTTTTCGATTATATCGTGGCGAGCACAGCGCGTCAATTCGTTTGACGTCAATCATTACTGCGGCGAACTATAATGGCGACGTGGCTTCGCAAGCCTCGCAATACTGACTCCTCTGCCAATGCATTCGACTCGTATGCATGTAAATTTCTACGGATAGGTGTATGTGTGTGCGTGTGCTTTTCCTGTGCGCCTTTCACCGGCTCTACAGTCTTCGAGCATCGTAACGACCACGATTTCATTGTTCGCAAGTCTTTTCGTACACGCAAAACGACCGCCACGGATCGATACGTTTTTTGCTTCGAAAATTCTCCGGACTGAATCGTAGGCGGATGATTCTTATTCCACGAAGATACGTGGCCCAGTACACTAAAAATGAACATCACTTAAGGCCTCAGGCCACTCTAGAGCCCGAAAAAATAGGTTTTTTGGGGATTTTTTTTAACTACAAAATAAATCGAGATAACAAAAAAAGGTATTTATCATACATATCAGTGAATGTATACAACAATTTTTTTGAAGCGATTAATTTCAAAATGGCGGCTGTGCAGGCGTTTATCCCAAAACTGCATTTTTTGAGTTGGCCGGAAACATAACTCAGACAATTTTCAACCGATTCACTTGAAATGTTAAATATATCTTGAAAAACACATTGTCTATGGATGTACGTAGGATTTTTTTTTATATTGCATAGTTCATTTGTTATTAACAATTATCTGACGATTTTTTAGGCAAATTTTTGGAAAGTGAAAAATTTCGTCAGTTAATTTTAAAAATATCTGAAATAATTAAAAAATAAATAAATAATAAATAAGAAATAAATAGATAAAAATTTAAAAATAATTTTTCTTTTTAATTTTAATTTTTAAAAATAAATTTAAAAATAAAAAATATTATAAAAATGTTGTTCAGATAATTTCGTCAGTTAATAACAAATGAACTATGCAATAGACAAAAAGATCCTACGTACTTCCATAGACAATGTATTTTTCAAGATATATTCAACATTTTAAGTGAATCGGTTGAAAATTGTCTGACAAGGAACATCTCTCAGGTGACACCCTTCGATTTCGTTGAAATTTGGATATGTTATAAAGCACCGAAAAGTAAGCGATACGTATTTTTTTTTATCGGCAGAAAAACGGTTTTAACGGGTACAACCACCCCTCAATATAGGGGTGGTTCACCCCTTATTTTTTTTGCAACGTCACTATAGTGGATTTTTTATTGCTTCGGATTTGAAGAATTTTCGTTTTTGTTTTATTAAAATCGGTGGACTCCTTGTGTGTGAAACTGCTATATTACCCCTAGAGATGCCTTTTTTCAAGGGGTGGTTTCACCCCTTAAAACCGTTTTTCCGCCGATAAAAAAAATACGTATCACTTACTTTTCGGTGCTTTATAACACATCCAAATTTCAACTTAAAAAATGCAGTTTTGAGATAAACGCTGCACAGCCGCCATTTAGAAATTGATCGCTTCAAAAAAATTGTTGAATACAGTCACTGATATGTACGATAAAGACCCTTTTTGTAATCTCGATGTATTTTGTAGTTTTTTGAAGAAAAAAAAACCAAAAAGCCTATTTTTTTCGGCCTCTAGAGTAGACTAACCCCTTAAAGGCCTGTACTGAGTAGACAAAGTGAAAATCGAATTTACCAGCAACTGTATCGTATAATAGACTTTAAAAAAATCGACTTTACCAGCGAGTAAAGTCGATTTTTTAATAGGATAGCATTTAATATGGTATAAATCACTACATGGTGCAAAACTATTGCGAACCGCCAAAAATCCATTTAAACAGTGACTTATATTATAAAGAAAAAGATCTGTGCGAAATTTCACCTAAATCGCAGGTAAAAGCTATTCGGAAGTACAGCCGGAATTACTTCATTACATTCATTGGTGTTATTGAATGAAATTTCGTTGATTTAATTGTAAAATTATTGGTGTACATAATCGGATTTATTAGTCCAAACAAAACGGTATTCACTTTAATAACATGATAAAATAAAAAGTTTTTTTTTTCATTCAAAAGATATATTGTTAGCCGAGAACAATATATTATTGAAACTATCTAAAAAATTATCGTGAACAAATTATATAATTTTGAATGCATTTTCTGAAACGAACAAAAGAAGCGTTTCAATTCATAACATGAATATTGTTGATTCGAGTACACAAGAAAAATTGAATTTCGCTCGTTTGATTCACACAAAATTTCTATTGAGTAAATTTGTTGTTTTATTTTTTTCGCCATATCCGATATTGATTTCCAAGTACATTATTCGTTAAAATATTAATATTTTATTTCGGTTGAAAAATATTAAACGAATGTCTGAATTGGTTAAAAAATTATGAGAAAATAAAATTTGTATCTTGCGCATTTGGTTGAAAAAAATTCAACCAAATCATGGCCGAGCGCCAACGAAATTATAGGTGTGAGGAAACCCGTAGTTCTCGGAGTAACCGCTAGAAGCCGCACGCGCGCTCATTTCTCGTAAGCGTAGCGCGAACCGAAAATCTACTTAAACGCCGGAGAAACTCTAAAGAGTATCGCTTCTTGGCCTGTGACTAAGATCAAAGTGTAGTATCTTTTCTTATCAGTTGAATATCTGATATTCCCTCCATGGATATTCCAATGGATATCTGATATTCTCTCCACTATTATCGTCGATGATCATTCTAATGCCCACTTTTTATTTAAGATTTAACACAAATTGAAAAACTTACGTCCCTTGGCATATTCGTTTCGATGCAGTAAAGAAATAATTAATTCTATTGATTATATTTTTGTGCGAAATAAAAAATGTTGCAGCAACCGCTTAATTAATTCATCCATACATCTACGTATTGTATAAAGAATGATTTCAATAGAATATAATTTTATTTGAAGGATAATGTAGATATTCAGAGAACAGAAGAGCTTTTTCAAATAAAATAATATGTTATTTAAATCAATCACATTTTCCAATATTTTATAGTATTGTAACAATCTCATATATCGGTGGCACTCCGCGGCAGCACATTTGGATCGACCAATATATTTTTTTTACTCAGTTGGTGTTTTTCTCAGTGTATACATTTGGCAGTAACTATGGCTATAAAGTATAATTGTCCCCTCAAAAAAAAAGTATAGCTATAATATGGTTGAGAACACCATACATTTCTCTTAGTATAGATTGCTTCTTGATGATGCACTTTGTCATTCTCCTGAATTTGTCATCTGTGTACCCGAGTAAAAATCAATATACAGGGTGTCCCATTTTAATCTTACACCTGAATTTTCTCGAAAAATATTGCTCGGACGAAATATTGTGTGGAACAAAACTTCTAGGGATTGAGGGGGACGTTTGAAAAAAATTTATTTGAGGAGCCAAAATTCAAAATGGCGGCGTTACAAAGGCTGACATGTTTTTTTCAAACGGAAACATAACTTTTTTTTATTGCCAAAAAATTTGTCAGCTGAAAACTAAAAACTTTTGTTGAAAAAATTTTTTGATAAAGTTCATAGTTTTCAAGTGAGAACATCATTTTCAATTATTTCAGATGTATCCAGGATTTGTGTGTGTGTGTGTGTGTGTGTGTGTGTGTGTGTGTGTGTGTGTGTGTGTGTGTGTGTGTGTGTGTGTGTGTGTGTGTCTGTGTGTTTTTCTACCCATCGTGATCAAAGTTCGTCAAGAATTTAAAGAAACACGTTTTTGGGCCTGAAAATGGCACAAACGCTATTAAAATGGAAAAAAACTATTTTTCATCGATTTCCTCCAAAGTTTTCTCATGAAATATCGTCCAAATTTGAAAACAAAAAAAAACAAAAATTTTCAACAAAAAAATTTGATTCTTTTTTTGTTCAAGTGGTCATACATTCGAAAATACAACATTGAGCGGCTTGCCGTGAAACATTTAGTCCATTTAGAGATGTTCTCACTTGAAAACTATGAACTTTATCAAAAAAATTTTTCAACAAAAGTTTTTAGTTTTCAGCTGACAAATTTTTTGGCAATAAAAAAAAGTTATGTTTCCGTTTGAAAAAAACATGTCAGCCTTTGTAACGCCGCCATTTTGAATTTTGGCTCCTCAAATAAATTTTTTTCAAACGTCCCCCTTCAATCCCTAGAAGTTTTGTTCCACACAATAGTTCGTCCGAGCAATATTTTTCGAGAAAATTCAGGTGTAAGATTAAAATGGGACACCCTGTGTATAATCATATATAATTGTATATTAATTGATCATACACAATTGTATACAAAAATTGGCCCGATAGAATTTAATATATTTGTATATAAACGTATACAGTTGTATACGTTTATATACAAATATATACAATTCTATCGGGCCAATTTTTGTATACAATTGTAATGATCAATTAATATACAATTATATATGATTATATATATTCATGTTTACTTGGGTACATTTATATCGGATTACATATATACGAATGTATAGAATCATATACAATTTTATATATCGTAAATAAAATTATCACGTGTATATACAATTATATACAACACTATATTGAATTATATATAACTGTATATAATATTATATCTAATTATATAAACCGTAAATAAAAGTTTCACGTATATATATAATTATATACAACACTATATTGAATTATATATAACTGTATATGATATTATATCTAATTATATAAACTCCGTATCAAAATGGTATCTCCATATATCATTATATACAGAACGATATATAATTTTATCAAATCAAATTTGATGGAAGTACATTTATATCGGATTATATATACGAATGTATAAAGTTATATACAATTATATATAAACCTATATATAAATATATATGATTGTATATCATTTTTACATAATTGTATCTAAGTATATACAATCATTTTTACTCGGGTACTCGAACCATCTCGCTCACAATGGGATTCGCAGTCGGTCACTGGGACTCCAAGTGCGCAGTAGATAGCGCCGTACTAATCAGACACGTTTCGAAAAAACGTTTACTTTCACAAAAAGCGCCTTGACCCCCAATGCAACCGCAATGGTACACGTGCACAGCTGGTGTGGCTGTTTAGGGAGCACTGTGCGGTAAACGTCTTTGAATGAAACGTCGCTGCATTCACGTGACTTCATGACTGGATCGATAAGTCCGACAAGTCTTCATGACTCGCTTGGAATTTTACCCTCACTTTTCTTCGCCAATGTCTTCGGATAAAACGATTCCCATGCGGCGACAAACCTGCGGCACTCCGAAGAACGGATCTCTTTTTCCGTCGATCGAGGGAAACAAAAAGCCAATGTTCAATGCGGGGCAGAGTAATCGTTGCTTTTCTCATATTAAACAGTTCGGTATAATGTTTAACGAGAAAAGCACGTATTTGTCGACGGAATACGAAGGATGCGATGAAGGACTTTTCGATACTTTGGGAGAACAGCTTCGCCGCTGCAAGTCAGCGCATCGCGGTACAAACGATACTGCGATGAGTAATGCGAAAGGATCTTCGGTGAATCTACGTGTTTAGCAAACATCGGATAACAAGTTTTCCGGGTTTTCGCCTGGATAGATTCATATTTGAACTTCGATGGTACGAAAATTCCTTATTATTTGAAAAAATAGTCATTATTTGAACAATGACTACGATTTAAATAGGTATATTGTCCATTGGCGAATGGTTGCCATTAAGGGGTTACGTGGGTTTCGAAGACAAAAAAGCATTTTTTTTTCTATTCAAAAATATATATAAATGTATAAATATATAAATATATTTAAAAAAATATATAATATATAAAATATATTATTCAAAAGGTTAATTTTTTAAAAGTTTGACTTTTCGCATGTCACTTCTACAAATGATTACTTTTTTCAACCCGGTTTTTTTTAAATACTCTTGGTTATTTGTTCTATCTGGAAAAGTTTTCCTTCAAACCTTAAATGTTAAGGGGTTACATGGATTTCGAAGCCGGAAAGGCATATTTTCACTATTAAAAAAATATATAATATATAAATTATTTTTTTCAAAATGTTAAGCACATAAAAGAGCACCATGTCAACAATATTTATAAAAAATTGCATCTAAAAATTTGGGAAATTCAGCCGGTGGGACATGGTTTCCGGAGACCCTTATAAAAAGTGTCCTCGTGGTGGTCGGGATAACTCATAATAGGTTTATCTGAAATTTATAAAACCAATTTTTTTCTGATAGTAGATAAGTATAACTCGTGATTGAGCGAAGGATTTTTCAAAAAATTGAAATTTAAATATTTGGCATTGTTGTCTGCAAAATAGTTCAATTTTTAGTATGATTAATACCAAGTCCCGTGCGGAAAATTGATAGGGCATCCGTCATAAAAATAAGGGCCTTTAAGGGCTTATTTGAGGCATTCCCTGTCAGGGAAGCCTCAAATAAGCCCTTGAAGGCCCTTATATGGCAATCCCGACAGTGGTTGACATAAGAGGGCCAAGTTTGAGCATTATAGGAAACGGACCAGTATACATAGCTTGGACTAAATCGTTTGTGGCATTTTAATTACTACACTCAATTATTCGATAATAGGTAAAAATAGGATAAAAACGTGAGGGCATTAAAAATTATTATATATTATATTTACAAATCCTTAAAAAAATTACATATTATTCTTATTGCCTTATTCACTCATGGAGTGATGCCAGCGCGTATGTTTGAACAATCCCATTCAGTTTTTTTTTTACATTTTTATAGTGACTATTTTCGCTGAATACTTTCCATATGAAAAATTATTTCGCGTTGTGATAGTTAATATCACAGTGATATTAACTAATTGATATTGTTTATGTGATACAGCAAATAATTATAGGAATTAATTTGGCCTCTTATGCCATATCTGCGACGAAGATGTTACAAGCACTCGGTAGCATAGGGGCAGCGTGCGTAGCTATGAGTAGGTAGGTACTGGGTTCAATACCGATATAGGTGAAATATTTTCTTCGAAAAAAAAATCATTCCGAAAGGCCAGGGCATGACGAATTACGATACAAAATCGTCGTGGTAAACTCTCAATTAAGTGCTTAATTTCATTTTGGATTTATGAAATATTTTATGCACATGGTACACTTAGATTTACAGCAAATAAAGATTTATTTGAATCGAATCTTTATTTATTCGATTTTAATATATTTGATATTTAAAAAGAATAGCTGAAACGAATAAAAAAATATCTTTGGAGCAAATAAGATCGTAGTAGGCCGTGAGACGAGGAAAAAACCTATCTCATTTAAATAGATCCTATTTGAATAAATTTAAAAAAATTTGGCAGTGTATCGTGACCTTATATAAACCGACACATATACGCAGAAACGCATACATTTACACACACGTGAGCATATCCATTGACAGGGATAACTTATGGGCACACCATGGCTTACATGAGGCGTCGATCAGGCATCCTTGAACGCCCTCGTTATTCTGCCTTTAAGGGGTAAGGCCACTGTAACGGCCCAAAAAAAAAGGTTTTTTCACTAATTTTTTGCTCCCGAAATTGAAGGTATTTGAAAAAAAACTTTTAATGGTGTTATCGGGCATATATTAAACTTTATTATAAAATTTTTTTACAGTAAAAAAAAACAAAATGGCGGTTCCACAGCTATCTTCCCGGGACATGTTTTGCTTCCAGGGCTCCGCGGCACGCAGCACCACTGGTGCACTTTTGAATCTAGAACAAAAAAAAAACCATCAATCTAGAGGGCTATAGCTAGAGAATGTCGATCGGATTTTAAAAAGTATCAATTTTTGTGGATTTGGCGTGCGTTTGAAAAAAAAGTTGATTTTTGACGAAAAAAACGGCAAGTTTTTTGTTAATAAAAAATCAATAAATAAAGTTCTTGAAAATTCCGATCGACATTCTCAAGATAATGTAAATGTTCACATCTGGTTAAAATTTAAAGTAAAAAAAATGAAAATTGTTCGAGTTATGCTGCGTGCCATTTTGAAAAACCATGTTTCGAGAAAAACGCGTTTAAAGTTTTGCGAATAGTTTTTTATTGGAAAAAATTAAAAAAAGAAGTTTAATTCTAGAGGGTTTAAACTATTCTAGAGGGTTTAAACTATTTTTTAAGCCAATAAAAAAAAATCGATTTTTCAAAAAATTTACAGTGGCCTTACCCCTTAATGGCCCTCAGTAGCAAAGTGTGACCGACCGCTAAGGGCCCATGTGAGGCTACCCGATTAGGGCCCTATTAAAGTTAGGGAAATTCTATATGGGCCCGACCAAAGCCCTAGTTCAATTTTCGCACGGGGTATAGCCTTGTAAAATTAGTTCCGATCGAAAAAGACTTTAAGGGGGGAAATCCCTTCAGATGCCCGAAAATGTGGCATTTTGAAACTTTGACCCCATCTTATTACAACTTTCGAGTGTTAAAAAAAATCTTTTTTAACGAGTTACGCGGGTTTCGAAGCAAACAAAAGCATATTTGCTCTATAAAAAAAATGAAGAATGTTTTTAAAAAACTGTAATTTGAATTTTTGGCGGAGTTGTATGAAAAAAAGTTAAATTTTTGGTACAATTTACACTACGTTATAGCCTTGTAAAATTAGTTGTAATAAAAAAAACTTCGTTCAATCACTAGTCGATGCTATTTTGAAGAAGTGTGCAAAATTTCAATAAGTACGGTGCATTAGTTTTAAAAAAATCGTGTCCACCGACTTCTAAAATAGTGTTTTGAGAAAAATTCGATATACCTGCGTCGCTCCCGGCCGGTCTTTCCCAACGGGGGGAATTCCCAAAGGCTCTCTCTCCTAGACTTTTACTCCGATTGACTTAAAACTTTGGGAGAATATTCTAAACATATTGTACTATTAGATAATAAAATTTTGAAAAATTGATTTTTTTAAGGTTTCAAACCCACGTAACTCCTTAAGGAGGTACGACCATAAAGATGAATCCAGCTTTCGAACTTGAATTTTTTTCATGATGATGAATACGTTATGCACTCTTTGGCAAAATTTGAGATATATTG
Source organism: Ophion obscuratus (assembly GCA_964007375.1). Lineage (NCBI taxonomy): Eukaryota > Metazoa > Arthropoda > Insecta > Hymenoptera > Ichneumonidae > Ophion > Ophion obscuratus. The sequence continues at coordinate 82,449,085 of OZ023312.1, read as the reverse complement.
ACCGTTCGGTTTTTTTGTGATGAAAGTGCAAAGTCGAGCATTTTGATGTTATAACCCGAGTAAAAATGAATATATATAATCATATATAATTGTATACAAAAATTGGCCCGATAGAATTGTATACAATTGTATATGATCAATTAATATACAATTATATACGATTATATATATATATATATATATATATATATATATATTCATTTTTACTCGGGAGATTTAGTAAAAAATCGAAAATTCGAACTTCACTGGGTAGTTCGAGCACTACATTAAAAAGGATTCAATTTCCGGTTGAAAATTATCAGAAAGACAAAATAGCACCCACAGCCTCGGCAATGGCGGGCGTAACACCTGATGCGTTTCGCTAACATAACCTAGCTCTGCACCATAACCTAACCTTTCACGTCAATGAGTCCCCGGTGTCAACTTTGAGCATCGCAAACACGACGTTGTCAAGTGTTCGTTTAAAATTCCATTACATTATGTATGGAGTTTTACAATTGATCGCGTATCAATGACATGTTCAATTACAATTTAACCAGTAGTATCAATTCCGCTAAAATAATTCAGGGTTATTTAAATAAGATTCCGACGGATTTGGTGCAACGTTTTTCAGTCCGTTTTTATGGTAAAACTGTTCTTGTGAATACCCATGCAGAAATTTTGACCGGGATACCCTATGTCCGATCAAATCCCGATCAGTATTTGTCATAGATTCCCCAAAACCGGTATCCCGGCTAGAATCCAACTTGCATCAGTATCGGCATATGTACGACGACGATGGCATCATTTTGAAAATTTTGGCGTCACGTGTATTTTCTGTATTACTGGGGAATTCCTATCTATAGATAGGAATTTCTGTCTATAGATTCCTATCTATAAAATTCCTATCTATAGATAGGAATTACATAGTAATACCGAAAATACACGTGATGCCAAAATTTTCAAAATTATGCTATCGTCGTCGTACATATTTCGATACTGATGCAAGTTGGATTCTAACCGGGATACCGGTTTTGGGGAATAAGTCTCTGTTTATATAGCCACCGACATGTCGGTGGGTATAAACATGTATTTAAGACAAATTAAAATCAAATTCACAATGATTCGATTAAAATTTACACCAACCGTGAGTTCTTACGTATTTCGAGAGAAAACATTTCGTCGAGGCAAAGAAATTTTTGCAAAAAAAGTTGTGAGTTTCAAATATTACATTATAAATATGAAAAAAATCACAAAGTGAGTTGTGAATTTCCTCAAGTTGAAGAAAATAAAAATCGAATTCACGACAGTTATATTAAAATTTACACCACAAGTGTAAACGTATTTTGAGAGAAAACATTGTGTTGAGGCAAAGAAATGTTCGCACAAAAAGTTATGTGCAAAAACTTCTTTGCCTCGAGGCAATGTTTTCTCTCAAAATACGTACGAACTCACTTTTGGCACAAATTTCAATCTAATCATTTGGAATTTGATTTTAATTTGTCTTAAATACGAAAAAATTCACAACTAATTTTGTGAATTTTTTTGTATTTATAATTTCTTGTCAATACATTTGCATTCACAGATTTTGATGTGAATTTTTTTTAACTCACATCAAAATCTCGCGATGAGCGCGATCTGCCATTTGAATCTTTGGACAAATTTTTTTTTACTGATAGTTTAATGCACCAAAACTTTATAAATATTATTTATTTTTATAATAAATTTAACATGTCATAATTCCATTTTTGACATTTTATTTCAGCCTGTATTCACCCGTGATCCTTCCCACATTCCTCAATGATTCCATGGGGAATCTATTTAGAGTCGTTAAAGGATCCGGTTCTGGATCCCTAATGGAATCCAGTTTACGGATCTTACATTTAGTCTTCGAATCTGATCCGATATCGGACTAGATCCCGACTGGGAGCCCGGGATACAAGTCAGAATCCAGCTGTATCCCTGCCAAAATTTCTGCACGGGTATGAGGTAGACTACTCCAGAGTCGTTTAGGATCTAATTGTTCAGTTTTTATTGACAATTATGCAATAAATAAAACATTTGCCACAAATTTGGCACATTAGAATCGACAATACGAATATTCAACACAAGTTAACATAAATCAGAACAACTGTGGGTAACATAAATTTAGTCTTTTTGTTGACCTTGAAGAACTAGTCGTACCTCCTTAAGGGGTATATACACCTAGGAGCCGGAAAAAAGGTCATTTTTGTGAATTTTTTCAAGGAAAACTATTTGAAATTTCGGATTGGGGTTTTTAATTATCTAAAAGTATATACATTCAAAAATATGTTTAATTTTCTTTATTTAAAAATATAAAAAATATACAAGGATATTGTATGATCCTTGGAGCGTCGTAAAAAAATCTGCGTATACGGTACCCACTGGCGTTTCTTAAAAAATCATCTGAAAAAAAAAACCAAAAAGATTATTAAATTAGATACTATAATCTAGTACTTGTCATAGCCGATTTTGAAAATATCGATTTATGACAAAATGGCGGACGTTTGAACATAAATAGTGATTTTTGGGCCAAAAATTAATTATTATTTTGCCTATTAAGCAAAAACTAAGTAACGGAAAAAAAATCCTATGAGAAGTACTAGATAACGGTGTATGGAATGACCACAAAAGACCTCAAGGCGATCGGTTGATTGGTTTTCGAGAAATTTTGGGTACCGATTTGAAAAACGTGGTTTTGAGAAAAACGCGTTTGAAAATTTGGGAATGAATAAATCGTGAAATTTGTCAACTTACATGGAATCATCGATACCAGGTCCATAGTGTAGGTCTTCTACGGTCGACGGAATGTTCATAGCTTCTAAATCCTCGATCTCGACCATCTAGGTGTACATCTCTCCTTAAGCCTGTTGAAGGAGTAGTCACTTATTTCACGAAGTTGAAATTTGCATCGTTGGAATGCAACGGAAGTCCACTCACTTCTTACAAGGAACATCCCTTAAGTGTGCGCCGTCGATTTTGTTGAAACTCATATATGTGATAAAGCATTGAAAACTATTAGACGTGTATTCTTTTTAATCTGCGGAAAAGCGTTTTACGTGGGGAACCACCCCTCAAAGAAAGGCGTATTGAGGGGTGGTTTTGCATTTTCACCCCCAAGCAGTCCACCGATCTGAATAAAACAAAACCCAAAATTCTTCTAACGTAAAGCGATAAAAAATCCACTATAGAATAATTGAAAAAAAATGAAATTAAGGGGTGACACGCCGTTCTTTGAAGGGTCGTTTCCCCCCTTAAAAAACGTTTTTTCGCAGATAAAAAAAATACGTATCTAATAATCTTCAATGCTTTATCACGTATATGAGTTTCAAAAAACGCGGAGACACTTAAGGCGTTACCCCCACTTGTAGCGCAAAAAGGCCTTTTTCATGAATTTTTTTTAAAGGAAACTACAAAACTTTTTTAATCGATCAATATACCATCTTAAAGAACACATCTTGAAGAACTTTCAGTAATTTTTTTATTGAAAAATATTACATTGTTTAGTGGCAAATGGCCGTCAATGAAATAATGTTTTTATATACACGGTTTGCGGTGACCAACATTGCGGCGAAGTGGATCATCTGAAAAAAAAAAATGCGGATGGACTTAGTCAAATATAAGTATAAACTAGTCTTTAATCGAAGGATTCTAAAAAATATTCATTTTTCACAAAATGGCGGACAGTCAAAATTAATGGTTCGATTTTAACGAAAAAATAACGGCCGTTTTTTGGCTATAAAACGGCCATTTTTTTTTCGAAAAAAAAAAAATCGAACTATTAAAGACTACATTTTTATGTATTAAATAAGCCTGCAAAATTTCAAGAAGATCGGTTCATTAGTGTTCGAGTAATCTTGGTCACCGACTTCATAAATGCCATTTTGAGAAAAACGCGTTTAAAGTTTCAATTTTCGGTCGTTTGCACAACGGATTCTTCTCTTTCAACGCTCATATCTCAGTCAATTTTGTTCGGATCGACCTGAAATTTTCAGGACACATTCTCAGATACTTATACTTCAAAAAAATGCAATAGAAAAAAAATCGATTTTTTCAAAATCGCAAGTGGGGGTAACCCCTTAATTAAAGCTTTTTTTTGCACAAGTAAGGTAACATTTCGATAGCTAAAAGTTCCATAGATGTAATGAAAGTTTTATGAACAAGTAAATGCATGCAGGTGAATGAGAAATAATAAAAATACGAGTGTTCAACAATTGGGACCTGTTCAATAATTGGGACATTTACCTTAGTAGGACATGATCTGACCTATCGAATTCTTCAAGTCACCGTCCATCAATCGATAAACTCCGCGGAAATTCTGTACCGAAAATCAATGTATTTTGTGTGGAATACCCTATACAATAATGTACGTACTCATACATACACACGTAGTACATACTGTATGTACCCGCGTCGAGGACCCATCACGAGAATAGGGAGGGAAGGAAATGGTTGGAGGGACAACGTAAGACGGCTGCGAGGGGATAGCCTTCGACGAGGTCCCCCGCCGTTTCTCCAGGAGTGTCCGGTTCGCTGCATCGGTGCGAGGACGTCGCGCCGCTGTGATTCTCTCGTTTTCACGTTACACTCTCATTTCCTTTCTCTCTCTCTCTCTCTCTCTTTTTCTTTTTTCTTAAACATTCGTCCTTTAGGCCTCCTCCCATCTTCCTATTGCAACCCGCCGAAGCGCATCGTCATTAATCCTTGTGGAGCGATGCGTCCGTTTAACTCGTGAACGCGAAAGCATTCGAGAAAAGTGCGCGCGCGATCCGAGGTCTTGAAATATCGGCAAAAGCATAAATGAAAAGTAAGAGTTAAATTCAAACGGGGACAGAAAACGTACGGATTTGAATGACGAAATAATAATACAGATTCACTTTTCGATTCCCATTTAAAAAAAAGAAGAAATGTTTTTAACGGGTCATCCCATGTGACAGTTATTTTTTTCCGCTTTTTATGGAAATTTATTTCGATGAACCTTTAAGGGGTTTTCTCTCTTTAGACGCTAAAAAAGTCTATTTCCATTAATAAATGGAAATAGACTATTCCAAAAATAGTCTATTTCCATTAATAAATAAACCTATAAATTTTATTTATAGGTTTATATTATAGATATTGATAGAGAAGTTGTTACACTTAATAAATACACTTTCGAAATACATTTTTTTTAAATGTATTCATTATACCCGAGTAAAAATGAACATATATAATCATATATAATTGTATATTAATTGATCATATACAATTGTATACAAAAATTGGCCCGATAGAATTTTATATATTTGTATATAAACGTATACAATTGTGTACGTTTATATACAAATATATAAAATTCTATCGGGCCAATTTTTGTATACTATTGTATATGATCAATTAATATACAATTATATATGTTTATGTATATAATTATATATGTATAAACATATATAATTGTATATTCATTGATCATATACAATTGTATACAAATATATACAATTCTATGGGGGCAAATTTTTGTATACAATTGTATATGATCAATTAATATACAATTATATATGATTATATATATTCATTTTTACTCGAGTACATTTATATCGGATTATATATACGAATGTATGGAATCATATGCAATTATATGTAAACCTATATAAATATATATGATTGTATATCATTTTTATATAATTGTATCTAAGTATATACAATCATTTTTACTCGGGTCATATACAGTCATATGCAATTTTATATACCGTAAATAAAATTATCACGTATATATACAATTATATACAACACTGTATTGAATTATATATGACTGTATATAATATTATATCTAATTATATAAACCATAAATGAAAGTTTCACGTATATATATAATTATATATAAACCTATATATAAATATATATGATTGTATATCATTTTTATATAATTGTATCTAAGTATATACAATCATTTTTACTCGGGCAGTCACTATTTATTGACGAAAATGGTAGTTAAAAAATGTCACAAAAAAATTGTAGATCTGCGCTGTTGATCAAATCTCGGAGATGGATCATCCGAAGCAAAAAAATCAAACGGTTTTACATTCAGTATTTTAATGGCTATAGCGCATATCATACGATTTTTTATATACGCAAAAATAACAAAATGGCAGATATTTTTCGAAAAAACCAAAAAAAAAGTTTTTTTTTTCACCGTTGTTGACAAAAAAATAGTAAATATCAAAATTTTAAAAGTTCTTGATATGCGTTATAGCTATAATTGTAAAAAATATGTAGTTGAAATTTCATAAGGATCGTTCAGAAAAACGTTGTTTCGAGAAAAACGCGTTTAAAGTTTGTTTGGGTTACACAAATACATAGAAACAATTTTTTAAATGTATTTCGATAGTGTATTTATTAAGTGTAACAACTTTTATAACAATATCTATAATATAAACGTAGCAAAAAAATTATGAACATAGCCTTTTTTAGCTTTTAAAGTGAGAAGACCCCTTAAAACATACTACTTTAAATTTTTACCACAGACTTATCAACGTTTTCACAGTCCCTTAGAATTTTATCAAACAAAAATAACGAGTTGAATCGACTTTACACCGTTCGGAAGACACTCATGTGTAAAAATAGTTGACGGCTGCCATGATTCCGGAGACTTGCTGATCTGAAATAAAAATAAAAAAACAACCGGCATCTTCATTTATAGACCTTAGCCTATCGCCGGAACTAGAGTAAAGTAAAAATATCGAAAATTGAATTTTTGGCACGGTTTTAAAAGTCAAGTTCCAAGTTTCGTTATTTTTTGTCGACTTTTTCAGCTTAAAAAAACTGTGACAGATATCAGAAATATTCTAGTTCGGGTGAGAACTATAGATGTGCTGACTATACCATAAAAAATTGAGCGAAATCCGTTCAATTGTTTTTGAGACATTATAGAAGCCAATTTGAAAAATACAGTTTTGATAAAAACGCGTTTAAAAGTTCAAGTACGATTTGCTCAAAGAAAATGTTGGCTCATCTTTAGTCTGCTATGCCGGGTCCATATAACATACATTTTTCGCAATTTGTGCAAAAAAAATCGATTTTCTGGTCCTGTCACATAGGATGACGTCCGCCTTAAGGGGTAAGGCCACTGTAACGGCCCAAAAAAAAGGTTTTTTCACTAATTTTTTGCTCCCGAAATTGAAGGTATTTGAAAAAAAACTTTTAATGGTGTTATCGGGCATACATTAAACTTTATTATAAATTTTTTTTACAGTAAAAAAAAAACAAAATGGCGGTTCCACAGCTATCTTCCCGGGACATGTTTTACTTCCAGGGCTCCGCGGCACGCAGCACCACTGGTGCACTTTTGAATCTAGAACAAAAAAAAACCATTAATCTAGAGGGCTATAGCTAGAGAATGTCGATCGGATTTTAAAAAGTATCAATTTTTGTGGATTTGGCGTGCGTTTGAAAAAAAAATTGATTTTTGACGAAAAAAACGGCAAGTTTTTTGTTAATAAAAAATCAATAAATAAAGTTCTCGAAAATTCCGATCGACATTCTCAAGATAATGTAAATGTTCACATCTGGTTAAAATTTCAAGTAAAAAAAATGAAAATTGTTCGAGATATGCTGCGTGCCATTTTGAAAAACCATGTTTCGAGAAAAACGCGTTTAAAGTTTTGCGAATAGTTTTTTATTGGAAAAAATTTAAAAAAGAAGTTTCGGAGAAACTTAAACTATTTTTTATTTTAAACTTAACCTATTTTTTAAGCCAATAGAAAAAAATCGATTTTTCAAAAAATTTACAGTGGCCTTACCCCTTAAGGCAGGATATACATTTAGACAGAAAACAAATAAGCAATATTGAGGGATTATTTAAACTAAGAAATAATTACTCTGCGATTATCAAACTTTAGGTATACTTTAATAGTATATTTAAGTATACAAAACAATTTTTTAAAATTAATTCATCATCAAAATGACGGAGCTGTGGCAGAGTGTTACAGCAAGGTCACCGCGGGAGTTGCGAATCGGCATGTGGTCTAGCTTCCCGTAGATTTGCAAAAAATTGATTTGCAAAAAATTCAAACATCTTTCCAGTTAGAAAATTTATAGTTTTTATGTGACCATGATTAAAATGAAGAAAATGCAAATTTACGAAAATTCCAAAAAAAAATCCCAAAAATTCAAGAAAATAAAAAAAATCACCATTTCTGTCAAATGTGGATTTAAAAAATCGTTTTTTTTTTCAATTTTTGAAAAACACCTCTCGTCATCTAGAAGGTACCAGTATTATAAATATTTCTACCAAGTTTCAACTCAATCGGCTTAATAGTTTTTCAGTAATCCTGCACGCCAATTTCGATAATGCAGTTTTGAGAAAAACGCGTTTGAAGTTCACGCCCGCTCCGATTCGAGTGGTGAGGCACAGAGTTGACGGGCTGCAACGTTTGAAGTTTTTACGAGTTTCGCTTTGAAACTTTAGAAAAATATTCTCCATATATAGTTCTATCGTTTAAGGGGCTATGCCAGTGTGAACGCTGAACATTTGGGTGATTTTCGGGAATTTTTTTGAAGAAACGTACTCAATTAAATGTTTCCAAAAATGAAGAATATATTTGGCTATATTTAACCTATATTACATATTTTTTTCATCGAAAAATATTGAGATCCAAGCGACTTATGCGCTGCCTTCGGAGGCGCCAAAAAAAAGTTCCTCCACTGCTGACATGATTCCGGCCGATTGAGTAGCCGAAACCGAAAACGGAAAAAATTTCGTTAAACTGGAAGGTATTTCCTGTACAATGACGTAGGATTTTCGAAAAATATCAAAATCTAACAAAATGGCGTAATTATGAAAAAAAAGTCTGTTTTCTTGCCTATAAAATGGTCGTTTTTTTCAATGCCAAATCGTCAATTTTCATCCAATCAAAAATATCCTACGTCATTGTAGAGTAAATATATTCAAGAGTACTCAGTTCAAATTTCAAGTAAATCGGATAATTGCTCTTTGAGTTACAATGTCAGCAAATTTGAAAAATCTCATTCCGAGAAAAACGCGCTTAAAGATTTAAATACCCGAGTAAAAATGAATATATATAATCATATATAATTGTATATTAATTGATCATATATAATTGTATACAAAAATTAGCCCGATAGAATTTTATATATTTGTATATAAACGTATACAATTGTACATGTTTATATACAAATATATAAAATTATAAAAATATGATTATATATATTCATTTTTACTCGGGTACATTTATATCGGATAATATATACGAATGTATAGAATCATATACAATTATATATAAACCTATATAAATATACATGATTGTATATCATTTTTATATAATTGTATCTAAGTATATACAATCATTTTTACTCGGGTATCAATTTTTGCAAGATAAAATTACAGAGATACGGCCTTGACATTTTTACAGGATACTCTTGAAAGTATAAACTGTCGAAAAAGGAAAAAAAATGGATTTTTTGAAAGTGTCATACTGGTGTATGTGCCCCTTAAAGAGAAGAAAAAAGAAATCTATTTTTTTATCGTTGTAAATGTATATCCCGCCTCAATTTGATTAACCCTTAATAGTCTCAATGGGTCCACAAGGCCCAAACAAATTATTTTGATGTCGTACAACTTTTCTTCCAATAAAACATACATTTTTTTATACGCGTAAGCGTTTTATTCTTTCCTTCTAAATCGCACCTGCGTTGGATAAAATAAATATACTTTTTGAGAAGTCCACAGAAACCACTATGTCTATTTCAAAGTACATTATTTCCAGATTATAAAACCATTTTTTTTTTTGGTCACTAATTACAAGAGTTTCAGCAATTTTTGTAAAAAAAGTCATTTTTCACGTTTTTTTGCATAATTTTTTTGCATATTTAAAATTCAGTTTTCGATTTCTAACCAATATTCTTGTATTAAACAAGGTTCAAATTATACCTCACTTTTTTCATATCGCTCAATGCATTATTTCATTATTTATAACAATTAAGAAACTCCTGGGTCCCATGGACCCAGTATGACTATAACGTGATTCTAGCTAAGGGTGACTACTAAGGGTTAAGGCGTTACCCCCACTTGTAGCGCAAAAAAGGCCTTTTTCATGAATTTTTTTAAAGAAAACTACAAAACTTTTTTAATCGATCAATATACCAACTTAAAGAACACATCTTGAAGAACTTTCAGTAATTTTTTTATTGAAAAATATTACATTGTTTAGTGGCAAATGGCCGTCAATGAAATAATGTTTTTATATACACGGTTTGCGGTGACCAACATTGCGGCGAAGTGGATCATCTGAAAAAAAAAATGCGGATGGATTTAGTCAAATATAAGTATAAACTAGTCTTTAATCGAAGGATTTTAAAAAATATTCATTTTTCACAAAATGGCGGACAGTCAAAGTTAATGGTTCGATTTTAACGAAAAAAAACGGCCGTTTTTTGGCTATAAAACGGCCATTTTTTTTTCGAACAAAAAAATCGAACGATTAAAGACTACATTTTTATGTATTAAATAAGCCTGCAAAATTTCAAGAAGATCGGTTCATTAGTGTTCGAGTAATCTTGGTCACCGACTTCAGAAATGCCATTTTGAGAAAAACGCGTTTAAAGTTTCAATTTCCGGTCGTTTACACAACGGATTCTTCTCTTTCAACGCTCATATCTCAGTCAATTTTGTTCGGATCGACTTGAAATTTTCAGGACATATTCTCAGATAATTATACTTCAAAAAAATGCAATAAAAAAAATCGATTTTTTCAAAATCGCAAGTGGGGGTAACCCCTTAAAGAGAAAGAAAAAAAAATCGATTTTTTTATCGTTGTAAATGTATATCCCGCCTTAATTTCATTGACGTATACCAACGATCAAAGTTTCCTGCACTGAGTTACGAAAGAAAAAAAAACAAAGCGTTCTCACATTTTGATCAACGCTGTAAAAAAAACCGTGCGTGACGATACGTTACCGGCGTCGAAGCCGAGCGCGTTTTAACATCACCATCAACGTCTCATTTGAAAATGGAATTCACGATGATGTTATAAATAGCCGAGAGTCCGTTGTATCCCTCATTGACGCGCGATCTCACAGACGTGGTGCGATTTTATTTTCCAAAAATAGCAACTATTCATTACAATTAAGATTTAAGGAAAAAAAAAATGAAAAAATAAAAAAAAACTACAAAATTCTTCGCACGTCCGTGATTTACACGTGTATAACGTTCGATCTCATTGAATCGAAGCTAACACGTCGCGTGAATTCCACGTTCGTCCGATCAACACACCGCCACCGTTACATTCGCACTTGATGAATACGAGATTCTCTCTTCTCCCTCTCCCGGGCTGCCGCCGCTCGAAAAAAAAAATAATAAAAATTCACCGTTCGGGACGCGTACGTCGTTGATAACCAGTCTCGGCTCTCCGGGTCCAGTCATTCCCGTACATATGTGTGCGTATGCATTGCATATCTACATATTACGTACAAGCAGTTCGGCAGCGTTACACAGGGTGTACTGTTAAAAATGAATAATCCTGCAATTGTCCATAGCTCACATCATGTATATGAGGCATTCGTCATCAACTGGGCCACTTTTTTTTCAACTCTCCATTTTTTTTTTTTTTTTTTTTTTCAAAATCTGCCAGTTTGAAATAGTAGTCAAAAGGAGCGTCTGTGATTTTTTTGAGATTTTTTTAGGCGTCCGTTCGGGATTTTCAATTTTTCATTACGAACACTGTATCCGAAAAAATATTCATCAAACAAAAAAAAAACATAAGAATGAAAACTTTTTATTTGTTCCGCTTTAGCGAAAAAAAAATCAAAATCATAATTTTTCTGTATTGAGAAACTTTTACTGAACTGAAATTCCATGATATGAGGCATTCTCCGTCAACTGGGCCACTTTTTAACCTCTACAATTTTTTCAAAATCTGCCAGTTTGAAATATTAGTCAAAAGGAACGTCTGTGATTTTTTTTAGATTTTTTTAGGTGTCCGTTCAGAATTTTCAATTTTTCATTACGAACACCGTATCCGAAAAAATATTCATCGAACAAAAAAAAACAACAATAAAAACGTTTTATTTGTTCCGCTTTAGCGAAAAAAAAATCAAAATCATAATTTTTCTGCATTGAGAAAATTGAAATTTGGCAAAAAAAAATGAGAAAAACATTTCTTTGGACCTAATAACACACTTTCGATTTCGGTAAAAATTTTACAGGATGTCTGTCATTGGGTAAAGAGTTTGCGAAAATTCAGAATGGTACCTGCAATGGTTAGGATGAAAAATAAATAAAAATCCTGCGAAATCTCATGTAGGAAAAAATAAAACCCTGCGAAAACATATTTGTCAGATTTCGCAGGGTTTTTATTTTTTTTCATCCTAACCATTGCAGGTACCATTCTGAATTTTTTCGCAGACTCTTTACCCAATGGCAGACATCCTGTAAAATTTGTACCGAAATCGAAAGTGTGTTATTAGGTTCAAAAAAATGTTATTCTCATTTTTTTGCCAAATTTTAATTTTCTCAATGCAGAAAAATTATGATTTTGATTTTTTTTCCGATAAAGCGGAAAAAAATTAAACGTTTTTATTGTTATGTTTTTTTTTGTTCGATGAATATTTTTTCGGATACGGTGTTCGTAATGAAAAATTGAAAATCCTGAACGGACGCCTAAGAAAATCTAAAAAAAATCACAGACGTTCCTTTTGACTAATATTTCAAACTGGCAGATTTTGAAAAAAATTGTAGAGGTTAAAAAGTGGCCCAGTTGACGGAGAATGCCTCATATCATGGAATTTCAATTCAGTAAACGTCCCACGGTTTTCGAGATAAAAATCATTTGCTTTTCATTCTTCGCATGCCATTTCTACAAATGACTTTTGTACCCGTTTTTTTTTTTAAATTTGGTTATTTGTTTTAACTGGAAAAGTCTTCCTTCAAACCTCAAATGTTAAGGGGTTACGTGGGCTTCGAAGCCAAAAAAGCATATTTTCTCTATTGAAAAAATATAAATTATTTTATTCAAAATGTTAAGAACATAAAAGAGCAACATTTCACCAATATTTTTAAAAATTCCATCCAAAAATTTGGCAAATTCAGCCGGTGGGACCTGGTATCCGGAGACCCCTTAAAAAGTGTCCTCGTGGTGGTCAGGATAACTCATGACAGTTTTATCTGAAATTAAAAAATCAATTTTTTTCTGTTAGTAGATGAATATAGCTCGTGATTGAACGAAGAATTTTTCAAAAAATTGACATTTGAATATTTGCCAGAATTGTATGCAAAATAGTTCAATTTTTGGTATAATTTACACTACGTAAAGCCTTGTAAAATTAGTTGTAATCGAAAAAAAACCTTCGTTCAATTACTAATCAATTTCATTTTGAAGAAGTGTGCAAAATTTCAATAAAATCGGTGCATTAGTTTTTGAGAAATCGTGTCCACCCACTTCAAAAATAGTGTTTTGAGAAAAATGCGATATACCTGCGTCGCTCCCGGCCGGTCTTTTCCAACGGGGGGATCTCCCAAAGGCTCTCTCTCTCCTAGACTTTTACTTCGATTGACTTAAAACTTTGGGAGAATATTCCAGACATATTGTACTATTAGATAATAAAATATGAAAAAATGGATTTTTTGAATTTTTCAAACCCACGTTACCCCTTAAGGAAACTTTATGAAAAAAGATCTTATGCAGATTTTTTATACAAACCAATCCGAACATCTGACTTTGTTAGCCTGCGGTGTAAAAAAATGTACTAAGCATATCGTGCCAATTACTTAAGGGGTAAGGCCACTGTGGCGGGGAAAAAATTAAGTATATTTTGGGAATTTTTTTTAGCGGGATAATGGAATAAATCAAAATTTTGAAAAAGGTCCTTTATTGAACATATCATAAACTGTATAAACGATTTATTTTTTCTTCAAAATAACACAAAAGAAAATGGTGGCTGCACAGCTTTTCTTCGACGAAATTTTTTTTTACGATTATATATGTGAATAGCTACAGAAGTGCGTAGGATTATTTTGATATATCGATTTTTGCAAAAACAGCGCGTTTTTTAAATAAAAGTTCAAAATTCTCGAAAAAACATCGTCCGATAATTGTTTATAAAAAAACTATGTAACATATCGAGAAAACCCTACGTACTTCTATGCAGAATGTAATTGTGAATATACAGTCAAAATTTCAAGTCAATCGGTCAAGATTTGTTCGAGTTATGAGTCCGGCCGACTTGGAAAATGTACTTTCGAGAAAAACGCGTTTAAAGTTTTCGGTACGGATTGCATCATACAGAGAAGGGCTGCGCCAAAATTCAAAATAGAAGTATTTAGACATTTTTCCCACCTTAATCCTTTGAGTATGTCATCTTTGAGGTATCAAGGCCTCTTTTAAGAAAAAAAAATCGATTTTTTGAAATTTCTACAGTGGTCTTACCCCTTAAAAAAGTTTTCGCCATTTCAGCAGTGGCGAAAAACCAAAAGCAGATGATTTTTTCCAAAAAATATCCTAAAGCCCAAAGTATCGAAAACCGTGGCTCTTTTACTAAACTGAAATTCCAGCATGTAGTAGACCATAATCCGACCTATAGACAGTTGCAGTATTGTCCATTCATAACAGGACACCCTGTATACACATACACACATATATCCGCGTGTGTGTGTAGTTATATGCGAGAACCCACGAAATACCTTCGGCGCTGTCCGCTCGGAGAGGGAAAAAGATCTCGGTCACGGAAGAGAGGAAAAGGTATGCAAGAGAACGTATAGCCGGCTCGTCCCGCAGGCATTGGATCCGTTTCGTTAAAAGTTCCCGTTCGCTGTACGAGCTTACACGCAAACTACGCTCATCATCATTGCACGCGTCAAAAATATCTCCTTAGTTGTATTCCTCGCACAGATAGTGCGCAATTGTTCCGGATCCGTCGCAAATCGTATCGTGCCAACGGCAGTCAGCCTAGGCACGTGTGGGCCACTTGTGCGAGAAATTAACTCGCGTGTGATGACGAAGAGGACACGTGTGGCGCGAATTGGCACGACCGAATGTCGTCTCGATGCATTTATCGGATAAAATCGCATTATCTATGGATAATTAATAGTGAGTGGTGCTAGAAGTGATTAGTGAATGGAGTACTTTGGCCAGTCATCTATCTAATGGAGTACTTTGGCCAGTCATCATCTATGGATGATGAATAGTGAGTGTTGCTAGAAGTGACTAGTGAATGGAGTACTTTCGCCAGTCATCTATCCAATGGAGCACATCTAATGGAGTACTTTGGCCAGTCATCATCTATGGATAATGAATAGTGAGTGTTGCTAGAAGTGACTAGTGAATGGAGTACTTTGGCCAGTCATCTATCCAATGGAGCACATCTAATGGAGTACTTTGGCCAGTCATCATCTATGGATAATGAATAGTGAGTGGTGCTAGAAGTGACTAGTGAATGGAGTGCTTTGGCCAGTCGAATGCAGCATCGAAGGGCGTGCTCCCAGCAGTTGATAAAGTGCAATGACGTGTAGGAAAGCAGCGATTGGGCGAAAGAGTAGGTGCTTGAATGGTGTTTCATGTGGTGGATCGAAGATTTCCTTATGAGATACAGCTGCTGTAAGGGAATGTGATGATTGGTGAAGCTGCGTGGCAGTTGTCCAAGTGGAAAGTAGCTGGCGATCTCATTGATCGGCACCCCATTTAGCTGCTTATTGACTTGTTTACTTCTGCTTGGAAGTCATTGATTTGGTTGAAAAGGAATAACGCCATGGGCTTGCACGTTGAGGCAGAATTTCTGCCTCGACTGTTATACAGTGGTGTTCTCTTGATTGGATTCCGGATGTAGGAGGGACTGCATGGTGGTGTAAGACACGAGGGGATCTCGTGCACATATCCAACTGCGTACATCGTAGAATCTCAGCCTTTCACCTATGCAGCCCCATCTAGCTCTCCTACTTGTCGTTCTTACTTCCTACAGTGAAATTCTTGTGCAGTACCTAAAACAGTCTACGCAAACAACGACAACGTCAACGCCTTCGTGGGTTACGGTCACTGTGATGATCCAGCCAGGGACTTCTGCAAGACATTGACAAACTTTGCAGAGGCTCAACCCTGTTAAGCAATAATTGCAGAGGCCTAACCCCTCAATCAACCTAGACCAGGAGGCTAGACCAGCAGGCACTGCATCTTCAAACCTAGACCTAGACCAGCAGGCTCTGCATCCTCAAACCTAGACCTAGACCAACAGGCTCTACATCTTCAAACCTAGATCTAGACCAGCAGGCTCTGCATCTTCAAACCTAGACCTAGACCAGCAGGCTCTGCATCCTCAAACCTAGACCTAGACCAGCCGGTTCTGAATCTTCAAACCTAGACCTAGACCAGCAGACTCTGCATCTAATCTGAACTTCTAGGCTCTGCATTTAGGCTCAAGATCAACCTAGATCTGCAGGCTCCACATCTAGGCTCAACATCAATCCAGGCTCTGCATCCAGGCTCAAAATCAACCTAGACCAGCAGGCTCTGCATCTTCAAACCCTCCTGATAACATGCGCAGCTACATCTCAGTGAGAACAGTCACAGAGTCTATACCAAAACTGGAGGCCTTTACGACCAAGTACAACGACCTCGCTCAGGCTCTGCTCGACCAGAGTCAAAGTCTAGGCGAGCCTTAAGTGACAGGCGATAGCGTGAAAAGTCTCCGATATTGTTCGGGCTTGTTTGGGTTCAGTGACGTTATCAGTGACGATACGAAAGGGACAAGAAGCCCGGATTCAAAGCAGATACAGTGGGATTTGTACGCGTCAGACCAGTCTCTAAGCGCGTAGCAAGAACAAGTGAAAATTTGATTTGTGGTGTGCCTCGAAGAAGCTTCCCTACGGAAAGCATCGCGGGAAGAGGAATATCAGGATTGGCAAAATGGAGAATACGGGCGGTACGTCATCATCAGCGTCGTCGACGGCAAACACGACACTCGTTCTTGCCAAAGTAGGTGCCATGTGCGTTCTTGGATTAGGCTCATTGATACTGGGAATGCTGCCTCTGGTCGTTGGTCGATGCAAGTTTCGCAATCGCGACAAGTGCCACGCAATATCGAGCAGCAATTCGAGCACCTCGACGAATGCCTCGTCTAGCATCGACTCATCGACTCAAGTACGAGCCGGTCGTAAGATATATATATATATATCTATTTATAAACACGTCTGCAACACACTTTAAGCTACGTTCCACGAGTTTCTACGAGGGGCAAACTCGACGGTCGGTGGGCTCTTCTCTTGTTTTCTTTTTCTTCATTCTTCACTTTTGTTCAACGTAATTCAACGAGCACGGACGTGAGTAACATCCACGGGACGAAAGTGACCTCGACACCCGAGTGTCGTCTCCTCGGACGAGATTAAGAATGACAAGTGGGAGAGAGGGAGATGCTTGTTCTTTACGCACCCACACATAGGCACAAATTGTAACACGGCCCGTTTCAACGAATACAATTGATCGAAGTAATTGCACTGTGCAGTGCCAGTGTATCAGCTAGCCCGGCAAAAATGTCTTCATTTTTGTTGTCATTTTGCAAGTGTTTTTTTCCCATTGTTTGCTCGTGTATGGGGTCATAATGCTGTCCAAAGTCTTTCAATTACACCCTTTTTTTAAAGGTGCCACAATTTGATGCTTTGGTGGTAATAAACGGGTAGAATTTTCATTTCTTTTTTATGAAATCGATAAGTACTAGAGAACGGCAATTAGATTTTATATTTTAAATTTGTGAATACGTAGTTTTTTTGGTTAAAAGTGAGTTACATTCCCTATCATTGGTGTGGTGTTCTTAAGGCCTGAGGCCAAAATCTAGAGGCCAAAAAAATAGGCTTTTTCGGGATTTTTTTTCAGAAAAAGTGAAATTAAATCGAGATTACAAAAAAGGGTGTATATCATACATATAAGTGATTGTAAACGATAATTTTTTTGAAGCGATTGATTTCAAAATGGCGGCTGTGCAGCGTTTATCTCAAAACTACATTTTTTAAGTTGGTCGGAAACATAACTCAGACAATTTTCAACCGATTCACTTGAAATGTTGAATATATGTTGAAAAATACATTGTCTATGGAAGTACGTAGGATTTTCTTTTTATATAGCATAGTTCATTTGTTATTGAAAATTATGTGACGATTTTTTAGGCAAATTTTTGGAAAGTGAAAAAGAAATTCGAATTATTTCGGTCGCTGCAGCCTTTCTCTAGGAAAGGCTGCAGCGATCGAAATAATTCGAAATTCTTTTTTCACTTTCCAAAAATTTGCCTAAAAAATCGTGAGATCATTTTTATTCAGAAATATTTCGAATTCCGATCTAAAAATTGGAAAGAACGTTTGTATCCGTGTATACTATTGGATAATGCAAATAAAAGATCGATTTTTTGAAAATTTTACACTGTGATGATCCCTTAAGGGGTTATATACAGTCATGAGGCCCAAAAAGCTCGATTTTTCAAGAATTTTTCTTGAAAGACCTTTGAATCTATTAACGTAAAAATTTGTACACATATTATGGTAACTTTTCACCGTATTTTAACATTTTTTATTTGTAAAAATAATTATTTTGAAAGCTGCTATAGCTGATCTCCGGGAGCACCTCTAAAAAAGGGGTCTTGCAGTGAGCACGATATCTCCGGACTGGATTATATAGAATGAAAAAACCAAAAATATTTCGTTAATATAATAGATTATCTTGTAATTGATCGAAGGAATAAGCAAAATAATCATTTTTGACAAAATGTCGGCTTCTAAAAAAAATCGATTTTTGATAAAAATCCAGGCATTAAATTATTTATAAAATGGAAAATATTTATCGGTGAGACAAAACCTTCGATTAAGTACTGAAAATACAATTGAAAAGATTGCGTTCAAATTTGAGACTGTTCGGTTCAGCCGTTTCCGAGAAATCTCGCTCATCGACTTCAAAAACACAGTTTTGAGAAAAACGCGTTTAAAGTTTTAAAAGCACTTTACATATAGTAAAAAAACAATTACAAATGTGCGTGTAACTTTGAGAATATTTGCCGGATTGACAAGAAATTTGCTGTATGTGTACTTAAATATATGTCGATTACAAAAATAAAATTTAACAAAAATCGATTTTTCGAAAATGTATTTATTAAGGGGTTAGGCCACTCGAGAGGCCGAAAAATAGGCTTTTTGGGATTTTTTTTGTGGAAAGTGAAAAATTTGCCTAAAAAATCGTCAGATAATTGTTAATAACAAATTATCTATGCAATATAACAAAAAAATCCTACGTACTTCCATAGACATGTATTTTTAAACATATATTCACCATTTCAAGTGAATCGGTTGAAAATTGTCTGAGTTACGTTTCCGGCCAACTTAAAAAATGCAGTTTTGAGATAAACGCTGCACAGTCGCCATTTTGAAATGAATCGCGTCGGAAAAATTATTATATACAGTCACTGATATGTATACAAAAAACCCTTTTTTGTAATCTCCATTTATTTTGTAGTTTTTCGGAAAAAAAGTCGCCAAAAAGCCTATTTTTCGGCCTCCAGAGTAACCTAACCTCTTAAGTGTAACAACGTTATATTAATATCTATAATATAAATCTATCCGAAAATTCATGAAAATAGGCTTTTTGGCATCTAAAGTGAGAAGACCCCTTAAAAAAAAACCCTCAAACAATTCGTCGATTTATCGAAAATGTTGAAACTTTAAAAACTTCCGTAGCCGAATTATTTCGACGGTGTTCAGATTTCCGGAGTTTTGGTCTTTCCTCTAAAGTTCTTTCGGAGTTTTAGTACAGTCGTGCTGTATATTGGAATCGGAAAAAGTTAAAAGAAGGCTAGTTTTTTGACTGGTGATTTTGTATGTGCCACGAGTGCTAAAACCAAGTTTGCCTCAAAATCGGGGGCTAGGGTTTTTTTTAGGGGATGGGGGTGGATTAATGCCAAACTACAACCCCCACGAGGTCGGCGCCGGGAGACAAAATGTTCAGAAAAATCCGGGTTTTATTTTTGTCCCTAGTGCCGAAGTCGTGGAAGTTCATTTTGGGGGTGAAAAAGTGGGGTGAAATTTGAAAAATCAGTTTTCATTCGATAACTCTTTAGGACGAATTCATACAATTTTTGTTTAAATGGAAACGTTGTAGCCCTCGAAAAGACGCGTCGATCAAGTATTCGATCAACCCTCTCCAATAATACCTTCGCCCCCAAAAGAATTGTTGAAGAATTAACAAAAAAATTGTTTATTGAATAACTCAAAAACAATCGATTTTTCGGGGACGGTTCAAATGTACGAAATGTAGAGAATAATTTTCTCTATATTTTCGTTTCTATGGACAACCCTTGAAGTTTGCTTTTTCGAACCCCTCTCAGGGGTTGAAAATTCAAAATTCAATTCTGGGAAAACTATTGATCGAAATTAAAGAGATACGAGTTTGGCGCTGTGGACAAAAACGTAGCTGAGGGTTCAAGCTACAAATTCTTCCACGGCGGCGAATTCGTGCGGTCAATAGTTTTCCCAGAATTTCATTTTGAATGTTCAACCCCCGCGAGGGGTTGGAAAATCAAAATTCAAGGGTGGTCCATAGGAACGAAAATATGGAGAAAATTATTCTCTACATTTCGTACATTTGAACCACACCCGAAAAACCGATTGTTTTTGAGTTATTCAATAAACTATTTTTTTAAAATTATTAACCATTTCTTTGGGGGTGAAGATATTATCGGAGAGTGATGATCGGATACTCAATCGACGCGTCTTTTCAAGGGCTACAACCTTCCCATTTGAACAAAAAGTGTACGATTTTTTTCAAAGAGTTACTGAATTAAAACTGATTTTTCAAAATTTCACCCCACTTTTTCACCCTCAAAATGAACTGCCACGACTTCGGCGCTGTGGACAAAACTGAAGCCCGGATTTTTCTGAACATTTTGTCTCACGGCGCCGACCTCGTAGGGGTCGTAGTTTGGCATTAATCCACCCCCATCTCCTTTCATCCCCTAAAAAAGAACCCTACACCCCGATTTTTAGGCAAACTTGGATTTAGCACCCGTGGCACCTACAAAATCCTACTATTTTGATTTTTCCGGGTTTCATTCTTTCGGAGTGAGCCTTCCGATCGTTCAAAATTCTCAATCCCGGGAAAAAAAGATCATATCTGAACATGTCTGAATCATATCTGTAGAATCAGATATGATCCGACAAGAGATTTGGTCATATCTGTTCATATAGTGTCATGACAGATCATGTATGCTTATATCTGAGCATATCTGTAGAATCAGATATGATCAGACAAGAGATTTGGTCATATCTGTTCATATAGTGTCATGACAGATCATGTATGCTTATATCTGAGCATATCTGTAGAATCAGATATGATCAGACAAGAGAATTGGCTATATCTGTTCATATAGTGTCATGACAGATCATGTATGCTTATATCTGAGCATGTATGATCATCCCGAGAAAAAATTATCAGACTAAATCACATCTGATTATATCTGGATTATATATGATCCAGATATGATTGATCATATCTGGATCTTGTCTAATCATGCATAAGAAAAATGGCCATGAATAAATATGATGCACAGATATGATGCTTAAAGAAGATCATATCTGATCACATATCCCGGGGAAAATGGTCATATCTGAGCAGATATGCTCATGTAGGTGTTTATCTGCAACATAAATGAATCTGATCTGATAATGCATAGTCAAAGATGAACATACATGTATTTTTATGCGCTCAGGGGTAGCTCTATATCTGGTCAGATATGATCGCGCATAAGTAAATATGTGCAGATATGAATTTATAGCTGAACATGTCTGCCCATATGTGGTCATGTCTAACCTGATATAGTACAATTCACGACTACATTCGAGCTCACACATGAATAGACTTGAATATGTGAGCGCATGCATGAACATATCCAACCAGGTATGGATGAATACGTTCAAATATGAATCAATTGATGAAATATGAATCAACTGATTCATATTTGATTAGATCTGATCACACGTGGGCAAGCATGTTCAGCGATGATCATATAGATCCAATTGGATGAATTCGAGTATAATTCCATATCTGGGCAGATACAATCGTACATGGGCAAATATTTTCAGACCTGATCATGCACGAGTTGGGTTCGGTTGCGTATTCATCCATACCTGGTTGGATACGTTCATGCATGCGCGCACATATTCAAGTCTATTCATGTGTGAGCTCGAATGTAGTCGTGAATTGTACTATATCTGGTCAGACATGACCACATATGGGCAGACATGTTCAGCTACAAATTCATATCTGCACATATTTACTTATGCGCGATCATATCTGACCAGATATAGAGCTACCCCTGAGCGCATAAAAATACACGTATGTTCATCTTTGACCATGCATGATCAGATCAGATTCATTTATGTTGCAGATAAACACCTACATGAGCATATCTGCTCAGATATGACCATTTTCCCCGGGATATGTGATCAGATATGATCTTCTTTAAGCATATGTGATGTGGAATATGATCAGACCTAATCATATATGATACTGTAAAATGTCAGATATAAATATATCTGATACATATACGACAATATCTGAATCATATATGATGATATCTGAAACATATATGACAATATCTGAAACATATATGAACATATCCACTCAGGCATGAACTTTTTTTCCCGGGAATTTCAAACCATCGGCGTGTTCAAATTTTGGAACTTCAACCCATCCCCGCGAAAGTGAGCGAGTGCCCTCGTAGAAACTCAAGAACGATAACGCGGCAGTGCAGGATAAATTGACTAGAATCTGATCGAATGTAGGGTCTGCTGACGTCGTTGCTGCTGTGTTTCGGTGGTGGTGTGCTTCTCTTCACGACCTTTCTCCATCTCGCGCCGGAAGTACGCCAGAGTGTGGAGCGTCATCAGTCGAACGGCCAGCTGATGAGCCTCGGAACATTGAGCATGGCCGAGCTGTTGTTCTGCATTGGCTTCTTCCTGGTTTATCTGGTGGAGGAAACGGTGCACGCAGCATTGACGAGCAAGCCCGAGGCTTCGGAGGACCTTCTGTACCGAACTGTATCGGTGAGACGTTGCAACAAGCAAGCATCGACATCGGTATCGACAACAACGATATCGACGGTGACAGCCCCGACGAGCGTCAACAAGTCATCAAGCTCTTGGCGCGTCGGTCGATTCAAGTACAGCGGCGACGACGAGGACAAGGAAGAGCTGGAAGCAGACGCGAAGAGGTCAACTACCGGATCACCGATGGTACGTGATCTCGACACCAAAAGCACCGAGGTACTTCCGGCGTTGTTCGTTCGTTCGGCAAATTCGGTCGAGTCTTCCAACGAGCCCAGCCACATGGTGGATCGTTTGAGCGAAGGGGATAGAAGCTTCGTAGCGAGCAAGAGAGTCACCATGACGAAGGAGCCATCGAAGGCTGATACATCGCTGCGTGGATTACTCGCCGTTGTCGCTTTGTCGTTCCACGCAATTTTCGAAGGTCTGGCTGTTGGCCTCGAGCCATCCATCAGCTCGGTACTTTATCTGGCGGCTGCAATCGCCACGCACAAGCTCGTCATTGCTTTTTGCGTGGGCATGGAACTTTACGTGGCCGGTGCATCGACCAGAACCGTGCTTGGTTATCTGTCGGTTTTTTCACTCGTCACGCCATTGGGCATCGGCGTTGGCCTCGCACTTGGACACTTCAAGAACGACAGCGAGAATCTCGGCCCAACGCCGACCATACTCCAGGGAATGGCCGCTGGTACTTTGCTCTATGTTGTCTTCTTCGAGGTACTCGCGCGAGAGAGAGCCAACGACAAGAGCGGATTGCTACAATTGCTCGCTATTATCGTGGGATTCATGCTCATGCTCGGTCTTCAGTTGGCCAGTGAGTTGTAACGAATTTTTTTCAAGACGTTCCTCCTTCTGTCACACGGCAGGACGTTTAAGGAGGTTCGAGCGTTAGCCACGATCCGAGGTTAAATTGAATAAAAAAAAAATACATTTTACTGTTTAGACTATACTGAGTCTTTACGATTTTTTTGAACTTTTTCCACCAACAAACACCGGAGATAAAAAATAGTTTAATGGATGTCATTTGAGGCGTTACCCCCACTTGTAGCGCCAAAAAAGACCTTTTTCATGAATTTTTTAAAAGAAAACTACAAAACTTTTTTAATCGATCAATATACCATTTTAAAGAACCCATCTTGAAGAACTTTCAGTAATTTTTTTTATTGAAAAATATTACATTGTTTAGTGCCAAATGGCCGTCAGTGAAATAATGTTTTTATATACACGGTTTGCGGTGACCAACATTGCGGCGAAGTGGATCATCTGAAGAAAAAAAATGCGGATGGATTTAGTCAAATATAAGTATAAACTAGTCTTTAATCGAAGGATTTTAAAAAATATTCATTTTTCACAAAATGGCGGACAGTCAAAGTTAATGGTTCGATTTTAACGAAAAAAAACGGCCGTTTTTTTGCTATAAAACGGCGATTTTTTTCGAAAAAAAAATCGAACGATTAAAGACTACATTTTTATGTATTAAATAAGCCTGCAAAATTTCAAGAAGATCGGTTCATTAGTGTTCGAGTAATCTTGGTCACCGACTTCGGAAATGCAATTTTGAGAAAAACGCGTTTAAAGTTTCAATTAGCCGGTCGTTTACACAACGGATTCTTCTCTTTCAACGCTCATATCTCAGTCAATTTTGGTCGGATCGACTTGAAATTTTCAGGACATATTCTCGGATACTTATACTTCAAAAAAATGCAATAAAAAAATCGATTTTTTCAAAATCACAAGTGGGGGTAACCCCTTAATTAAAGCTTTTGTTTTGCACAAGTCAGGTAACATTTCGATAGCTAAAAGTTCCATAGATGTAATGAAAGTTTTATAAAGAAGTAAATGCATGCAGGTGAATGAGAAATAATAAAAATACGAGTGTTCAACAATTGGGACCTGTTCAATAATTGGGACATTTTCCTTAGTAGGACATGATCTGACCTATCGAATTCTTCAAGTCACCGTCCATCAATCGATAAACTCCGCGGAAATTCTGTACCGAAAATCAATGTATTTTGTGTGGAATACCCTATACAATAATTTACGTACTCATACATACACACGTAGTACATAGTGGGGGTAACCCCAATCGCAATCGCAAGTGGGGGTAACCCTTAACGTGCGGTTAGATGGGCAAGACTTTCACACTAAAGGTTATGTTTTTTTTTTGTTATTTAGCACCGAGATAAACCATTTCTAACAACGGACTAACGCAAACTGAACCATTGTGAACATTTAGAAAAAAAAAGAATCCTCATATTGCCCATCGTAAACCATGGGCCAATAAGCTCGTGACGTTGATATAAACAGGCATGATTATAAATTACTCAACATTTCATTGTGAATTGTATAAAATACTCGTTGTCGTAGTTTTTTCATAATAATCCTCGATAATGTTATACTTTTACAAGTTGGTTGTAACACAAAAGTTTTTCCACTTTACGTAATAAAAATATTAAATGGCATAATTTTGCCCTTTAATGATATATTTAAAAAAAATAGCATATACAGAATGACTTTGTACCTCCTATGCATTTTCTTGAGGTTCATTGAAAACAAATTAATAAACCGTCATTTGACTCAACTGAAGCGCTCCAACCTCCTTAAGACCTCATATAAGCGATTTCGCCAATTTTCGAAGGTACACTGAGAAAAAGAAACCAATAGAATAAAAAAAATATATTGGTAGATCCGAATAAATGCGCTGCTGCGGAGTGCCACCGATTTATGAGATTGTTACAATACTATGAAATATTGGAAAATGTGATTGATTTAAATAACATATTATTTTATTTGAAAAAGCTCTTCTGTTCTCCGAATATCTACATTATCCTTCAAATAAAATTATATTCTATTGAAACCATTCTATATACAATCCGTAGATGTATGGATGAAATAATTGAGCGGTTGCTACAACATTTTTTATTTCGTACACAACTATAATCAATAGAATTAATTATTTCTTTACTGCATCGAAACGAATTTGCCATGGGACGTAAGTTTTTCAATTTCGTTTAAATCTTAAATAAAAAGTGAGCATTGGAATGATCATCCACAATAATAGCGGGGAGAATATCAGATATCCAATGGAATATCCATGGAGAGAATATGAGATACTCAACTGATTAGAACAGACACTACACTTTAATGTTAGCCACAGGCCAAGAAGGGAAACTCTTTAGAGTTTCTTCGGCGTTCAAGTAGAATTTCGGTTCGCGCTACGCTTACGAGAAACGAACGCGCGTGCGGCTTCTAGCGGTTACTCCGAGAACTACGGGTTTCTCCACACCTATAATTTCGGTGGCGCTCGGCCATGATTTGGTTGAATTTTTTCAACCAAATGCGCAAGAAACAAATTTTACTTTCGCATAATTTTTTAACCAATTCAGACATTTGCTTAATATTTTTCAATCAAATAAAATATTAATATTTTAACGAATAATGTATTTGGAAATCAATATCGGATATGGTGAAAAAAATAAAGTAACATATTTACTCAATAGCAGTTTTATGGTAAGGGAGACTTTGTCCTTAGAGTGCCATATTTCAGGTGTTTACATTTTATTTTTTTTAAAGGAAACGAGTAAAGCTTTTTGAGTGCGGTTTTTTCTTGCTTTTATTCATGATATACAGAACGTTAAAAAATTTTTTTTTTGAAAAAAAAAGACCAAAATGGCAGCCGTTGCAGCTTCGCGAAAACAGGTCCTCAAATCGCGGGAGGTAAACGGCTGACATCACTGCCCCCTCTTTGTTGATCTGAAACACAAATTCCGAGCATATTATCAATCTGTGACCCTTTGGTCATGGAATGACGGATGGGTTTTTCGTTTAGTATAAATTTCGGAAAATGGCGGCAATTAAAAAAAATCGAATTTTCGCGTTTTTTCGCATAAAAAGATAAATAATAAATGCAAAAATGTATCTATCGAAAAAACGATCCGTCATTCCGTCAAGACATATTTTCTGCGTATGCTCTCCAAATTTCAGGTCGATATGTTAATTACAGCGGTCAGGCGAATGTCAGCCATTTTTAAAAACGTCTTTTCGAGAAAAACGCGTTTAAAGTTTTGTAATGTGTTTACACAAATGTGTTTATAATTACCGCTAATCGGCAATGCCTGGTCCATAGAGGCATCCCTCCTCTTCTTCTAGCTGCTCATGTTGAGCCGCTAATATCTCCCGCTGGGCACAAAGGACAAAGTCTCCCTTAATCAAACGAGCGAAATTCAATTTTTCTTGTGTACTCGAATCAACAATATTCATGTTGTGAATATTGTTGTGTATTGGAATCGGACAAAATTAGAAGAAGGCTAGTTTTTTGACAGGTGATTTTGTAGATGCCGCGAGTGCTAAATCCAAGTTTGCCTAAAAATCGGGGTGTAAGGTTTTTTTTAGGGGATGAAAGGGGGTGGGGGTGGAGTAATGCCAAACTACAACCCCTACGAGGTCGGCGCCGGGAGACAAAAGGATCAGTAAAATCCGGGTTTTATTTTTGTCCACAGCGCCGAAGTCGTGGAAGTTCATTTTGGGGGTGAAATTTTGAAAAATCAGTTTTCATTCGATAACTCTTTAGGAAAAATTCATACAATTTTTGTTCAAATGGAAACGTTGTAGCCCTTGAAAAAACACGTCGATCGAGTATTTAATCATCCCTGTCCAATAATATCTTCACCCGCAAAAGAATTGTTGCAGTACAAACAATAAAATTGTTTATTGAATAACTCAAAAACAATCGATTTTTCAGGCATAGTTTAAATGTACGAAATGTAGAGAATAATTTTCTCTATATTTTCGTTCCTATGGACCACCCTTGAATTTTGCTTTTTCGAACCCCTCTCAGGGATTGAAAATTGAAAATGAAATTCTGGGAAAATTATTGACCGAAAATAAAGAGATACGAGTTTGGCGCTGTGAACAAAAAAACAAAAAAAGCAAGTTGAGGGGTCAGCTACAAATTCTTCCACGGTGGCGAATTCGTGCGGTCAATAGTTTCTCCAGAATTGCATTTTGAATTTTCAACCCCCGAGAGAGATTGAAAAATCAAATTTCAGGAGTCGTCCATAGAAACGAAAATATAGAGAAAATTATTCTCTACATTTCGTACCATTGAACCATACCAGAAAAATCGATTATTTTTGAGTTATTCAATAAACGATTTTTTTGTTTATACTTCAACAATTATTTTGGGGGTGATGATGTTATCGGAGAGTGATGATCAAATACTCGATCGACACGTCTTTTCAAGGGCTACAACCTTCCCATTTGAACAAAAAGTGTACGATTTTTTTCAAAAGAGTTATTAAATTAAAACCGATTTTCCAAAATTTCACTTCACTTTTTCACCCCCAAAATGAACTTTCGCGACTTCCGCGCTGTGGACAAAACTAAAGGTCGGATTTTTCTGAACATTTTGTCTCACGGCGCCGACCTCGTAGGGGTTGTAGTTTGGCATTAATCCGCCCCCATCTCCTTTCATCCCCTTAAAAAAAACTCTACACCCCGATTTTTAGGCAAACTTGGATTTAGCACCCGCGGCACCTACAAAATCACCTGCCAAAAAACTAGCCTTCTTTTAATTTTCTCCGATTCCGGGATTTTTCAGCGACATCACGACTGTACTAAACAATACATCTTTTGAATGAAAAAAAAAACTTTTAGTTTTATCATGTTAAAGAGAGATATACACCTAGGAGCCGGAAAAAGGTCATTTTTGTGATTTTTTTCAAAGAAAACTATTTGAAATTTTCCATTGGGGTTTTAATTATCTAAGAGTATATGCATTCAAAAATATGGTTAATTTTCTTTATTCAAAAATATAAAAAATATACAAGGATATTGTATGATCCTTGGAGCGTCGTAAAAAAATCTGCGTACACGGTACGCACTGGCGTTTCTTCAAAAATGATCTGAAAAAAAAAACCAAAAAGATTATTAAATTAGATACTATAATCTAGTACTTGTCATAGCCGATTTTGAAAATATCGATTTATGACAAAATGGCGGACGTTTGAACATAAATAGTGATTTTTGGGCCAAAAATTATTTATTATTTTGCCTATAAAACAAAAACTAAGTAACGGAAAAGAAAAATCCTATGACAAGTACTAGATAATGGTATATAGAATAACCACAAAAAACCTCAAGGCAATCGGTTGATTGGTTTTCGAGAAATGTTGGGTACCGATTTGAAAAACGTGGTTTTGAGAAAAACGCGTTTGAAAATTTGGGAATGAATAAGTCATGAAATTTGTCAAATTACATGGAATCATCGATACCAGGCCCATAGTGTAGGTCTTCTACGGTCGACGGAATGTTCATAGCTTCGAAATCCTCGACCTCGACCATCTAGGTGTATATCTCTCCTTAAAGTCAATAGCGTTTTGTTTGGACTAATAAGTCCGATTATGTACACCAACAATTTTACAATTGAATCAACGAAATTTCATTCAATAACACCAGTGACATTGGATCAATGATTTTTTTTCTCAGTGTGCCAGGAAGTAGAATCGACTATGGGAATCCAATTGGATCCCTACAACAATTCCCGCACGGGTTATGGTATATGGGCAATGGTGTTGACGAGTTCTAATTCCCAGCTGAGAGTTCCTAGTCGTTTCATAGTCTCTCCAGTAACTTCTAGCTTGGAACCAGTAGCTGGAAGCAAGTTTTGGAAATCGTCCACATCCAACAACAAAGATATACCAATCGGATGCAATATGATAATATGGAAAAGTATTCTCTCTGCGGGCTTCCGATTGCCTCGTGCCAAGTAATTACGAAAAGTGTCCAAGTCATAGCGGGTTTCGCTCAGTGGCGTCAATATCTAGTTGCCACGTCAAGTCAAACTATTATTCGCAGCGGAATGGCGTTGCTGTTATCATTTAGGGCTCATTCCAGGCTGAAGTGCGGCCAAAAGCTCAAAAGCCAAAGGTCGTTCGAGAGCAGGGCAAAGCTTCGCGAAACACGAGGCCGTGCGAGCGAAACTTTTCGCAATGAGTTAGAAGCAATTTTAGTGGCTGAAGGTGCATAACGCCGACGAATGCCTATACAGAGACGTAAATCCAATGTTGGAAAGGTAGAGAGAGAAATTGAGCTTGAAAGGTCTGACCCACCGCACGTCTCGCTCTTGCTTTTATCTACTTCGCGTACTGTTGGTGCAAACCTGTTCGGCGGTACGTCCTTGCTTTTCTTTAGGCCCTCCGGACTGTGAGATATCACACGTGTCTGTGTGTGTGTGTGCGGGGGGGGGGTGAATATACAGGGTGTCCTGTCACGAATGGATAATCCTGCAGCTGTCGATAGGTCGGATCATGTCCTACTATATGCTGGAATTTCAGTTTAGTAAAAGTCCTACGGTTTTCGAAATTTTTGCTTTAGATTATTTTTTGAAAAAAATCATCTGCTTTTGGTTTTTTGCATGCCATTTCTCCAAATGATATGAATGGACAGTAACTGAACAACTTTTTAAGGAGGCTGCTCAGGGTCTATCCCAGGCGCCTGTAATGGCTGCCAACCCCGAATACTCAAACTTTCGGTTACGTGAAATAAATAAATTTCAGCTGCTAAATATGTGGGATGCATATAATTGACTGTTTGGAAACGTTATTAATCTTTTTGGTTCATTTACATCGCGAATACGTGATTAAGGGCGGGGTAAAGTTAATTCGGCGAAAAAAAGGCATGTTTTTAAGATTTTTTTTGGCGTAACGAATAGTGTTCGTTTATTGAAAAATTTACATATAATAAAGTAACATTTGAACAACATTCTCCTAAATTTGCATTGCAAAATATTCAAAATTGAGCGAGTGAAAATTAAACCCCGGAGGCGCCTCGAAAAAAAGTTGGTTTTCGGTGTGCACCATAACTCGCAACAGAATCATCTGAAACAAAAAAATCAAAATGCATTTGTTAAAGGAGATGTTTCTCGAGGTAATGACGGGAGGATTTTTTTTTTCGATTTTTCGATTTTTCGTAGCACTTGGGAGCCAAAAACCCGATTTTCACTAAAAAAAAATCGGCTAATTTGTTGTTGAAAAATTAGTAATTATTAAAAAAAACAAAAAAGCTCTCGACAATACCTGGTGAATTATGTGAAGAAGTACTGTGCAAAATTTCAAAGCGATTGGTCCAGTAGATTTTGAGTTATCGTGCACACGGACTTCAAATATGACAAGTCTCAGAAAAACGGTTTGAAAAACGCAGAAGGGTTTGGTCGCTTAGCGCTCATTGCACATAAGTTTGAGAACACTTCTCGATTGCATAAAAATTTTAACACAATACTCTTGATATGTTATGCATTCATTTAAAAAATTTAAAAAAAATGAAAAAAAAATTTTTAATACTTTACCCCGCCCTTAATCAAGTTGAAATGTGGCAAACGCGCAATTTAGTTCTCAGTAACTGGTATCACTGAGCTCAGATACGAACGCCACCTCGTGAGCGCGTAGCTGTCAAACACCCTACGCGAATTGCGTTTTTTCGTTCGGCAAAAATGAAAAGATGGAAGGGAAAAATGCAAAGCGAAAAACAGTACAATCGACGGTTGGAGCCAAGTAAAACCTGGAAAGCGGCGGAAAAAAGTAGTCGAGCCGGAAAATGAATGCGCAGTTGAGGGACGACGCGTGATTGATTTGAAGGTTATGTCGAAACATATGCACTGCAGCTTCTGTAAAGAATGATTAAAAATATTTAAATACTCTTTACGAAAGCGCGGTAAGAAATTTATAGCAAGGAAGCAATATAGTTTGTGCGTTTCAAATTTTCGCGCCTATTCAAAATGGCCGACTTGACAGCAGCGTTGCCACGTGGCGTAGGGCGCTTTATCGTTTTACGCGAATCAGCGGAAATTTTCTGTTTTATTTCACGAATATCTCGATAACGAGACAGACAAAAGGCTGTAAGGTAAATGTCCCAATTATTGAACAGGTCCCAATTATTGAACACTATCTTGTATTCTAATTATTTCTCATTCACCTGCATGCATTTACTTATTTATAAAATTTCATTACATATATGGAACTTTTAGCTATCGAAATGTTACCTTACTTGTGCAAAAAAAGCTTTAATTAATAGAGAAAAAAATTATTTAATCAGCAACGGTGACTCGTTTTGACGTCTCGTGGTAACTGCTTATCGTTTTTGCTAAGACGCGCCGCTTCATGCGTAAGGGCATAAAAAATTCAAAAACTGTCGCATCTCAAAAAGTAAAGGCGTTTCAGGTTCCTCAGAAAATTTCTTACAAATTACAATTTTTATGAAAAAACTTTATTTAATTATTTGTTAAAAAATACGGTGTTCGATCATTGGGACATAGAAAATGCAGTGTGTCCCAATTATTGAACACTCGAATTCTCCAAGTTGGCGTCATTAAACCCATCAAAACATCGAGACAGTTAACGTGTGACAGATCGTGTGAATTGGATTTATTCAAACAAAAACTGTAAGTTCCTGAATAAACTTACCTCTATTCTTTTAATAATAACTCTAAGATCGTCAAATATATTTTTCATTTGTATTTTCGTGCAATAAACATAAAAAGGAAAGTAAAAAGAGAATATAACCTAAATGTAACCTAAAAATACGAATTTACTGTTCAATATTTTTTGCTCTCCGATATTTCAGGGAGCCAAGCTGCGACAAAATCAAACAAAAACAGAATATGAAAACGAGGAAGCTGAAAAGAAAAGTAAAATAAAGTTCGAGTTGAAAAGCAAAAATAAACCAAATGCGAATGAACCAAAAACCTGTCAAAAGAGACTAAATATATATTTTTGTATTTTTACATGATTAACAAAAGATTATTTTAGTGTTTCATTTTGCTTTTATTTCTCAATATTGTACCCAAAATAATATTTTTAGAACGGAAAAAGAATTCTCGAGAGTGTTCAATAACTGGGACATGCCTGTTCAATATTAGGGACATAGGCACTTCCAGTGTTCAATAATTGGGACATTTGCATTCTTCACATTGTTATTCTTTTTTTTTTCATTTGAAATCATTTGAAAATAATTTAAAGGGTGATTTTTCGAAAGTAAAAATATCAAAGTATCATTTGAACCTGAAAGCGATGGTTTTTTCTTGATTTTATATTTTTTTCTCACCGAATTCAATCCCCCAGATCCTTAGCTGTTCAATAATTGGGACATTTACCTTACTCTTCGTTGAAATTATTCATACAAATCTCAAGATTTTTTTCTCGCCTATTTCCATTAAATTCTTACTATTTTTATTATCTTGCGACAGTCGTGTTAGAGTTTGAATCGTGTTGAGTCATGAAGCTTTTTCTATGTCGCCCGTGTTTAACCTAACTTCAATAATCAATTGCTCAACAATCACGCTGACGAAGTACTCGAAACTTTACACGGAGTCGTGACACCTGTTCGCAAATGTCCTCAATAAATTTCAGCAAATTCTTACTATTTCGCGATAGCTCAGCAACTTCCTTAAGGCCTTGGGCCGAAAAAATAGGCTTTTTGGGGATTTTTTTCAGAAAAAATACAAAATAAATCAAGTTTACGAAAAAGGGTGTTTATCATACATATCAGTGACCGTATACAATAATTTTTTTAAGCGATTCATTTCAAAATGGCGGCTGTGCAGCGTTTATCTCAAAACTGCATTTTTTAAGTTGGCTGGAAACATAACCCAGACAATTTTCAACCGATTCACTTGAAATATTGAATATATCTTGAAAAATACATTGTCTATGGAAGTACGTAGGGTTTTATTTTTATTTTGCATAGTTCATTTGTTATTAACAATCCTCTGACGAAATTTTTCACTTTCCAAAAATTTGCCTAAAAAATTAATAACACGTGAACTATGCAATACGAAAAAAAAAATCGTACGTACTTCCATAGATAATGTATTTTTCAAGATATATTCAACATTTCAAGTGAATCGGTTGAAAATTGTCTGAGTTATGCTTCCGGCCAACTTAAAAATGCAGTTTTGAGATAAACGCTGCACAGCCGCCATTTTGCAATGAATCGCTTCAAAAAAATGTTTGTATACAGTGACTAATATGTGTGATAAACATCCTTTTTTGTAATCACGATTTATTTTGTAGCTTTTCTTAGAAAAAAATCCCCAAAAGGCCTATTTTTTCGGCCACTACACCGAAAAAAAAATTCGTTCTTCCATCCAAAATTCAGTTGGCTTAACAAAATTGTATCTTTAAGTAGGTTGGAGCGCTTCAATTGAGTCAAATGACGGATAATTCATTTTTTTTTTCAATGAACCTCAAAAAAATGCATACGAGGTACAGATTTATTCTATATATGCTAATTTTTTGAAATATATAATTAAAGGGCAAAATTATGCATTTTAACATTTTTATTACGTAATGTAGAATAACTTTTGTGTTATTGCCAACTTGCAAAAGCATAACATTATCGATGCTTATTATGAAAAAACTACGATAACGAATGTTTTATACAATTCACAATGAAATTTTGAGTAATTCATAATTATCCCTATTCATATTTACGTCACGAGATTATTGGCCCATGGTTTACGATGGGCAAGATGAGGATTTTTTTTCTACACGTTCACAAAGGTTCAGTTTGCTATAATCCGTTGTTAGAAATGGTTTATCTTGGTGCCAAATAAAAATAAAAATTAAATAGCCTTTAGTGTGAAAGTCTTTCCCATCTAACCGCACGTTAAATTACATACATCAACCTATTTTTTATCTCTGGTGTTTGGGTGGTGAAAAAAGTTCAAAAAATTCGTCAAGACTCAGTATAGTGTAAAGAATAAAATGTATTTTTTAAATTAATTTTAACCTTGGATTGTGGCTAACGCTCCAACCTCCTTAAATACGTTCAACTTGATTTTTGATTGGCATAACAAAACAGTATAGTTGGGCAGTGACCAAAGATACATTTAAACTATCTGCTTATTTAGCATGTCCGAGCAACTGTTAAAACAACAAAATTTCGAGACAACAAAATGTATTTTGCACACTCAACGATTCTTTTTTCTCAGTGTAGAGTGGCCTAAGGCCTTAAAGTAATTGGCCCGATATGCGTAGCATATTTTTTTGCACACCCCAGGCTATCAAAGTCAGTTGTTCGAATTGGTTTTCATGAAAATTCTGCATAAGATCTTTTTTCATAGTTTCTTCAACATTTAAGGTTAATAACAAGACTTTTCTAGATGAAACAAATAACCAAGAGTATTTTTTTAAAAACCTTGTCACAAAAGGTTATCATTTGTAGAAAATGGCATGCGAAAATCCAAAAGCAGATGATTTTTGTCTCGAAATCGGTGGGACTTTTACTGAACTAAAATTCCAGCCTATAGTAGGACATGATCTGACCTATCGACAGTTGCAGAGTTATCCATTAATCACAGGACACCCTGTATATATGTAACACGACGCACGTGGCAGACTACAGCCTCGCCCGTTCGTATTTTAGTAGAGACCCACATTTGAAGTTCGTGAGATGGAGAGAAAAGAGGCGAGAGAGAGAGCGAGAAGGTGGTTCGAGGATCGATTAACCGAAAAGTGAAATATTTCACTGGGAATGCACGCTTTTTCATTATTACGGGCGGTCACGGTGACAGGGTGAGGAGTCACGGACGCTACGAGAATCGCGTGCTCGACTCGTCGTCTCATCTTTCCGCTGCGTTTCGTATTACACTTGGGGTTTCGCATCCGTCATCAATTCGTTCGGTGAACAACGAATCACGATAAGAGCATAATTTAACTCCTCGTCATCTGAAAGCTCCTATCGATTCATTCACGTTTTTTTGGGGGGGGGGGGGGGGGGGGTTGGCTCTTTAACGGCGGGATAAAGTTAATTCGGTGAAAAAAGGCATGTTTTTAAGATTTTTTTTTGGCGTAACGAATAGTGTTCGTTTATTGAAAAATTTACATATAATAAAGTAACATTTGAACAACATTCTCCTAAATTTGCATTGCAAAATATTCAAAATTGAGCGAGTGAAAATTAAACCCCGGAGGCGCCACGAAAAAAAGTTGGTTTGCGGTGTGCACCATAACTCGCAACAGAATCATTTGAAACAAAAAAATCAAAATGCATTTGTTAAAGGAGATGTTTCTCGAGGTAATGACGGGAGGATTTTTTTTTTCGATTTTTCGATTTTTCGTAGCACTTGGGAGCCAAAAACCCGATTTTCGCTAAAAAAAATCGGCTAATTTGTTGTTGAAAAATTAGTAATTATTTTAAAAAAACAAAAAAGCTCTCGACAATACCTGGTGAATTATGTGAAGAAGTACTGTGCAAAATTTCAAAGCGATTGGTCCAGTAGATTTTGAGTTATCGTGCACACGGACTTCAAATATGACAAGTCTCAGAAAAACGGTTTGAAAAACGCAGAAGAGAAGAGAATGGCATGGAGCAATAGACGCTCAAATACTCATAACTTCGTCAATTTTACACCGATCGACTTGAAATTTTAACACAATATTCTTGATATATTATGCATTCATTTAAAAATTTAAAAAAAAATGAAAAAAAAATTAAATACTTTACCCCGCCCTTAATGCCTTACGCCTAGTTGAGACAATCGAAATCAGCTCATTTTTGTGATTTTTTTAAAAGAAAATTACGATGATAAAATTATACAAAAATTAGGTAGTTGAAAAAGTCATCTGAAGAACACTCTGTAATTTTTTGTGTAAAAATATTTCATTATAACCGATGTGCAGCCGCTGTCCAAGAAGAATATTATCTAATATAAAAAAATCAAAGAGATTTCGTTGCTATATTAGTTTATGCTATGACTAATCGAAGGAATTTTCAAAACGTCAAATTAAAAAAAAATGTCGCGAGTTCGAAGTTTTGATATTTGCGAAAAAATGGGCATTTTTCGTTCGACGGATTGAAAGTATACATCGGAAAAAAATCCTATATTTGTTTATCTAGTATATATTTACTATATTTTTACTATATTATGTTGTATTTTTACATCGAGAAAAAACGTTTAAGGGAGACTTTGTCCTTGGAGTGCCATATTTCAGGTGTTTACATTTTATTTTTTTTAAAGGAAACGAGTAAAGCTTTTTGAGTGCGGTTTTTTCTTGCTTTTATTCATGATATACAGAACGTTAAAAAAAATTTTTTTGAAAAAAAAAACAAAATGGCGGCCGTTGCAGCTCCGCGAAAACAGGTCCTCAAATCGCGGGAGGTAAACGGCTGACACCACTGCCCCCTCTTTGTTGATCTGAAACACAAATTCAAAGCATATTATCAATCTGTGACCCTTTGGTCATGGAATGACGGATGGGTTTTTCGTTTAGTACAAATTTCGGAAAATGGCGGCAATTTAAAAAAAAATCGAATTTTCGCGTTTTTTTTCGCATAAAAAGATAAATAATAAATGCAAAAATGTATCTATGGAAAAAACGATCCGTCATTCCGTGAAGACATATTTTCTGAGTATGCTCTCCAAATTTCAGGTCAATATGTTAATTACAGCGGTCAGGAGAACGTCAGCCATTTTTACAAACGTGTTTTCGAGAAAAACGCGTTTAAAGTTTTGTAATGTGTTTACACAAATGTGTTTATAATTACCGCTAATCGGCAATGCCTGGTCCATAGAGGCATCCCTCCTCTTCTTCTAGCTGCTCATGTTGAGCCGCCAACATCTCCCGCTAAATTTCAAGAACAAGGTCTCCCTTAAAATTTAAAAAATATTGATTCCGTAGTTTTCGAGATATATTGTTCATCGATTTTGAAAACGCGCTTCCGAGGAGGAAGCGTTTAAAGTTTTAAACGACGCTCCGAGCGTAACAGGCGTCAACATAACAACGTATCCATCTGTCAATTTTTATCCGGCCACCTTGAAATTTTCATGGAACATT
Organism: Ophion obscuratus; assembly: GCA_964007375.1. Lineage (NCBI taxonomy): Eukaryota > Metazoa > Arthropoda > Insecta > Hymenoptera > Ichneumonidae > Ophion > Ophion obscuratus. Next base: position 82,411,198 of record OZ023312.1, on the reverse strand, counting down.
TAAAAGATGATACAGTGTCAAAATATATTGGTTTTGAAAAAAGTGATTTTTCGACTTGTACAACTAGACATAACTGCGTGATTCGCGAGCTTCTGAATTGTAGAGATTTTTCGGTTCTAGAGTTTTGAACATAATTATGGGAGGATTCGATTGGAACAGAAATATCGGGCAGCCATTTTTGGGTTTTAATAAGTACATGTGAAATGTCTGGGCGATAGAAACTGAAGGGGCTATACCAGTGCGAACGCTGAAAATGTGGGTGATTTTCGAGAATTTTTTTGACGAAAAGTACTCAATTAAATGTTTCCGAAAATTAAGAATATATTTGGCTATATTTGATCTATATTACATGATTTTTTCATAGAAAAATATTGAGATCCAAGTGACTTATGTGCTGCCTTCGGAGGCGCCAAAAAAAAAGTTCCTCCACTGCTGGCATGATTCCGGCCGATAGAGTAGCTGAAACCGAAAAAGGAAAAAATGTCGTTAAACTGAAAGGTATTTCCTGTACAATGACGTAGGATTTTCGAAAAATATCAAAATCTAACAAAATGGCGTAGTTCTGAAAAAAGTCTGTTTTCTTGCCTATAAAATGGTCATTTTTTCCAATGCCAAATCGTCAATTTTCATCCAATCAAAAATATCCTACGTCATTATAGAGTAAATATATTCAAGAGTACTCAGTTCAAATTTTAAGACAATCGGATAATTGCTATTTGAGTTACAATGTCAGCAACTTTGAAAAATCACATTTCGAGAAAAACGCGTTTAAAGATTCAACTATCGATTTTTGCAAGATAAAATGGTAATGATATTCTTGAAAGTATAAACTGTCGAAAAAGGCAACACAAAAATCAATTTTTTGAAAGTGTCACACGGGTAAAGCCCCTTAAACTACACACGGATATTGCAATACTACTTTTCGATAAAAGTTTGGATTTTTCAGCTTTCGATATAGTTGATATTACGTTAAGCAGAAGTTTGTACTACTCGTATATTTACGATCAATTGAAATTACGTGAAGTATTGACGCTTTCTAATGTAACTGACCACACGGACCAAAGGCCGCTGTGCACAGTTGCACGATGCGTGTTATCGCATACATATACACGATAAGACGCATGTGAGAGATATATTGGGAGTCCAATCGACAGGTCTAGCTGATCATGATCAACGATCGTTAATAGAACTTCGAGAGCTGAATAAAAAAAATGAATGCATGATTTATTTTCAAACTTTCACGTAATTTTTATCGACGTTTCTCTCATTTTTTGTATTTATCAATTTTCAAGTGCACCTCTTGAATTTGATCAATTTTCGAGTGTACTCGAAGTCGAAATCAAAAAACGAATCTTTATTATCTTGTTCCCATTGAAATCTATTCGTATATTTAAACGAACATGTCCTGATTGATTCATCAACGCCGAGCCATAACCGCTGGAGCTAATTACTTGAAATTTGGACAGTAGGTTGCTTTTGTTACGTAAGCACCCACTGAAAAGTAAAATAAGGGATGAAAGTTTGTATGAAAACCCGTCATTTTTAAATTAAATGCATGAAAATCTGTATTTAGCCTTTAGGTTAAAAATAAAGAAATGCATATTTGAGAATTTTTCGAAATTCATCCCCTAAGAGGGTTAAATAGGGCATGTAAATTATTATAGGAGTTTCGTTATTTTTCAAGACAAAATCTTGAAAATTGGTGTTCATCCTTTCAGTTAAAAATAATGAAAGACGTATTCAGGATTTTTCGAAATTCATTCCCTAAGAGGGTTAAATAGGGGATGTAAGTTAGTATAGGAGTTTTGTTATTTTTCAAGTTAACACCTTGAAAATTGGTATTTATCCTTTCAATTAAAAATAAAGAAAGACGTGTTCCAGGATTTTTCGAAATTCATCCCCTAAGAGGCTTAAATATGGAATGTAAGTTATTATGGGAGTTTCGTTAGTTTTCAAGTGAAAAATTTGAAAATTGGTATATATCCTTTTCGATAAAAATAAGGAAAGACAGGTTTCAGGAATTTTTCGAAATTCATCCCCTAAGCGGGTTAAATAGGGGATGTAAGTTAGTATGGAAGTTTCATTTTATTTCCAGTTAAAACCTTGAAAATTGGTATTTATCCTTTGAATTAAAAATAAAGAAAGACGTGTTCCAGGATTTTTCGAAATTCATCCCCTGAGAGAGTTAAATAAGGGGTGAAAGTTTGTACGGAAGTCTGTCAGTTTTGAAGATGAAAATATAACCCTTGGTATTAGAAACCAAAATTATTTGCTACAGTTTTTTCGAATTTCATCCCCTAAGGGGGTAAAATAGGGGGAAGTTTTATGGAAGTCTCTCAGTATTGAAGCTAGAAGTACGAAACTTGGTATTTAGGCTTTGGATTAGTAACTAAAATTCCCTGCTTTAGCGTTCTTCATAATTCATATCTCAAGGGGGTAAAATGTTGAAACAAAATTCATATGCAAGTCTGTGCGTTTTGAAGCTAGAAGTATGAAATTTGGTGTATAAGCTTAGGCTAGCAAGGAAAGGTTTCGAGGTCCATCTCTCCGATTTCGACGAAATTCGGCATGCTTGTAGAATGGGTAAAAATAGGCGATACGTATTTTTTTATATCTGCGAAACCCAATTCTTAAGGGCTGAAACGCACCCTCTAAATTTGGGCTGTTTTCCGTTTTTCGTCGATAACATTTTAATGGTACGAGATATGAAAAAAATTCAAATTGCAACAATGTTTATTTTTTCATGTAATATACATTGGAGATCAAGCGATAACGTTATCGACGAAAAATGAAAAACACCCCTATTTTCGAAGGTGCGTTTCACCCCTTAAAAATCGGGTTCCGCAGATATAAAAAAATACGTGTCGCCTATTTTTACCCATTCTACAAGCATGTCAAATTAATCGAAATCGGAGAGATCAACCTCGCAACCTTTCCTTGTAAGATCGTCAGCTTACCCATTTCTATTTCCTTTTTAATTAACATTTATTAATTTTGATAACCATGCGGACAAAGTCGCGGGCAGAAAGCTAGTCGAGAATATAGTCATAGGTTGTAGACGTTTAGATTGTTAAATGATTTATCAACGAAGAAAACCTTGCTCAGATTACGCTACGAAATCCCTCGACCACTCAAATTATTTCGTAACCAAGAAAAACTTGATCCCAAGTTTATGATACTCGATAGTCTTCTCCCAGCGATTAGATATCGAATCTACATGCAATGTTTCCGTGACACTATCGGGCATTCTACGCTTTCGTTTCTTTTGTACGTATAAAACTCACGAATATATCGTACATTGTCAGACTCTTCGACACTCGAGATCCGCGTACTATCTCATATCGCAGATAAGCCGAATTTTGAATCGTCACGGAAAAATTCCTCAGCTCGGGGGTCACGCGTTAAGGGGGCTTCTCACTTTAGACGCTAAACATTTTTTTGATAGATTTAAATTATAGAAATTGATATAAAAGTTGTTACACTTCATAAATACACTTTCGAAATATTTCTTTTTTAATGTTATTTATTTAAGTCACTTTTTATAGACGAAAACGGTGGATAAAAAAATGTCCTAAAAAAATTGTAGGTCTGCGCTGTTGACGAAATCTCAGAGATGGATCATCCGAGACAAAAAAATCAAGTGGTTTTAGATTCAGTATAATAATGGCTATAGCGCATATCATACGATTTTTTATATGTGCAAGAAATAACAAAATGGTGGACACTTTTCAAAAGTATCGAATCCAAACAAAAAGAAGTGTTTTTTCACCGTTTTGGGCAAAATAAAATAGTAAATATTAAAATTTAAAAAAAACCTTGATATGCGCTATAGCTATAGTTGTAAAGAGTATGTGGTTAAAATTCAGGGAAATTTTAACCACATCCGTTTTAACCACAGCGTTTTTCCCCTTTGTTTCGAGAAAAACGCGTTTAAGGGGCTATACCAGAGTAACCGCTGAAAATTTGGGTGATTGTCGGGAATTTTTTGGAAGAAAAGGATTCAATTAAAAGTTTCGGAAAATTAAGAATATATTTGGCTATATTTGACCTAAATTGCATAATTTTTTCATGGAAAAATATTGAGTTCCAAGCGACTTATGCGCTGCCTTCAGGGGCGCCAAAAAAAAGTTCCTCCACTGCTGACACGATTCCGGCCGATTGAAAGTATAAACTGTCGACAAAGGCAAAAAAATCGATTTGTTTAAGTGTCACATTGCCCCTTAAAGTTTGATTGGATTACATAAATACAAAAAAAAAACATTTTTTTCATGTAGTTCGAAAGTGTATTTATTAAGTGTAACAACTTTTATATCAATATCTATAATGTTAACCTATAAACAAAAATCACGAGAATAGCCTTTTTAGCGTCTAAAGTGAGAAGACCCCTTAAACGTCTCGTTCAACATGTTCAGACTCAAAACTTTTCCTCTCCTTCACTTATAATTATCGAAATATTCCTCACTCTCAAACGTACAAAAAAGTCTGTCGCCTCTTCCACTGAACTTCGGAATTTCAATATCGTCACGTGTTACGTGCTAACGTTATTTACAGCTTGAGGCTTCTGTCATTTTGCCGTAATATCAAACGACCTTATCGACTCGTTTAATCGACGCGGAAATTGTCTGCGATGCAGCTTTTCAGAATGCGTGAAAAAAATGCACGTGATGTTGCTATAATGACTCACGAGGATTACGTAATAGAAATCCGCAGGCGATTTTTCATTTTGCCTACTAATCAAAGTATTAAGGCGGCCGTCGCCTAGTGCGAGGATAGAGAAACGCAGTCTTCCTTTGAAATTTTTTTTTTCGAAAATCATCATATGTAGGTCATTTTGGGTTTTTGTGGTTTATTAAATAAGAAGTGAAGAACACATAAGGTAAATGTCCCAATTATTGAACAGCTAAGGATCTGGGGGAATGAATTCGGTGAGAAAAAAATATAAAATCAAGAAAAAACCATCGCTTTCAGGTTCAAATGATACTTTGATATTTTTACGTTCGAAAAATCACCGTTTAAATTATTTTTAAATGATTTCAAATGAACAAAAGGAATAACAATGTGAAAAATGCAAATGTCCCAATTATTGAACACTGGAAGTGCCTATATCCCTAATATTGAACAGGCATGTCCCATTTATTGAACACTCTCGAGAATTCTTTTTCTGTTCTAAAAATATTATTTTGGGTACAATATTAAGAAATAAAAGCAAAATCAAACAACAATCTTTTGTTAATCATGTAAAAATACAAAAATATATATTTAGTCTCTTTTGACAGGCTTTTGGTTCATTCGCATTTGGTTTATTTTTGCTTTTCAACTCGAACTTTATTTTATTTTTATTTTCAGCTTCCTCGTTTTCATGTTCTGTCTTTATTTGATTTTGTCGCAGCTTGGCTCCCTGAAATATCGGAGAGCAAAAAATATTGAACAGTACGTTCGTATTTTTAGGTTACATTTAGGTTATATTCTCTTTTTACTTTCCTTTTTATGTTTATTGCACGAAAATACAAATAAAAAATATATTTTACGATCTTAGAGTTATTATTAAAAGAATAAAGGTAAGTTTATTCAGGAACTTACAGTTTTTGTTTGAATAAATCCGATTCACACGATCTGTCACACGTTAACTGTCTCGATGTTTTGATGGGTTTAATGACGCCAACTTGGAGAATTCGAGTGTTCAATAATTGGGACACACTGCATTTTCGATGTCCCAATGATTGAACACCGTATTTTTTAACAAATAATTAAATAAAGTTTTTTCATAAAAATTGTTATTTGTAAGAAATTTTCTGAGGAACCTGAAACGCCTTTACTTTTTGAGATGCGACAGTTTTCGAATTTGTTATGCCCTTACGCATGAAGCGGCGCGTCTTAGCAAAAACGATAAGCAGTGACCACGAGACGTCAAATCGAGTCACCGTTGCTGATTAAATAATTTTTTTCTCTATTAATGAAAGCTTTTTTTGCACAAGTAAGGTAACATTTCAATAGCTAAAAGTTCCATATATGTAATGAAATTTTATAAATAAGCAAATGCATGCAGGTGAATGAGAAATAATAAAAATACAAGATAGTGTTCAATAATTGGGACCTGTTCAATAATTGGGACATTTGCCTTACGTTTTGACAGATTGTAAAAATGTTAATTATTAACAAAGTTACACGTATATTAATGTGGCTAGAAAAAAATGGATGCCACCGTTTTTTGGGCATATCTCAAAAGCAAAAATTAGAAATTTTTTGTTATCTGTAAGCATGTCGCTATACGTTTACCAGAATGAAGGAAAAAAATAAAATGTGAAACAATTGGGACGGTTTAATCGAAATTAAGGATTTTTCATGCAATAATTATGAATTATGATGCATGATAAAAATAGTAAATATATTTTTATCGAGTTGATTCTAGTATACGTAATAGTAGTCCAGGCAATAAGGACTACTATGGGCAATAAGCATGAAAGTAAAGACTCCAGGCAATAAGCATGCAAGTAAGGATTTTTTTTAAATATTAGTACGCAAAAATAATTTAAGGCTAATTCGATATCGCTGAATCGAATGGCGATAACAATTTTGCAATCAACCCCCGAGAAAATGTTTAAAAACGTTAAAAAGTGTTTAAAAAGTGTTTAAAAACCGATTAATCCGAAACCTAATAATTTTATCGAAAAATATGTCAAACAAAAGTTGTTTCGGACGTAAAAGTACGTAAAAAAATATTGAACGTTCATCTTCGTATCTCCAAAAATAAAGGAGAAAAAACGATGAAAGAAACTAGGCAGAAAAAAAATCCTTCGTTCAAGCACTGCTTTGCGATATGTAAAAGAAACTTTTAAAATTTGTAATTGATCGATGCAGTTATTTTTGAGATATCGTGGTCGACTATTTTGTAAAAATCACTTTGAGCAAGTTCTAAATTTGATTAAAAAAAACCTCAAACGCATTTACTTCGACGAAGGATTCGACAAAATATTGATTTTTGTAAAAAAAAATGCCCTCAGTTCAAAGTGAAAGTATCGATTTTCGATGAAAAAATCGCACTATTTTCGTTGACGAAAAAAAATATGCATAAAAAAAATCCTTCATGCACGCACTGGTTTTCGATAATAAATTCCATGGTAAAAGAAGCTTTGGGAATTTAAAGTTGATCGGTGCCGTGATTTTTTAAATATTGTGGTCGCCGATTTTCATAAAGTCACTTTGAGAAAAACGAGCTTAAAGTCCACCGGCTCGCGGAACTTATAATGTACAGCGTAATAAAATAAAATAAAATAAAAATAAAATGCGATAAAACAAAATAAAGTGAAAATAAAAATAAAAATACAATTCGATAAAACAAAATAAAAATAAAAAACAATAAAACAAAATAAAAAATAATTTTAAAAAATACAATAAAACAAACTAAAGTAAAAATAAAAATAAAATATAATTTGAAAAAGAAAAAGAGAGAGAGAGAGAGAGAGAGAGAGAGAGAGAGAGAGAGAAAGGTAATACATTTTTTTTATTCTCCCCAAGCGCATATATATATATATTACTCATGTTGAGTGACGCGTTCGCAATGATTTGCTTTCCTCGCCAGTGGCACAATAACTCAATAGGCGACAAAAAAGTTACCCGATGTGCGCGTATATACGTATGTGCATGGGGTCGACGGACCTTCGCGTGGATCGACCGACTTTCGTCGTTGGCTTTCACGCGATCGTCTCTATCACCGATCGCGTATATACACACAGCTTTTTCCTGTATTACGACGTTTTTTTTCCGCGGTGCATCCAGTACTTTAACAGTAATTAGGGGTATGAGAAACGATGCAACGCCACGTCTTAGCGATTTGGCCAGAAAAAGTTCACAAACTCGTTTAACACAGTGACGTTCCGCGCGTCTTCGAACGCTTCCGGTCCGCGAACAGATCGATGTGCGATCGAAGATTGCGATCGCACTCCGATCCTGCGAGGGGATGTGGGTGGGAGGGACGGAAAAGTTTTTTTTTTATTGCAGCCTTAAGGATGTATGGGAAATGCAACCTTAGGGAAAAGTAGCTGATATTCAAAATCCTCAAATATATGTCCTGGATAGGGCCGGATTTTAAAGCCTTAAGCCACTCTCGACGCCGAAAAAATAGGCTTTTTGGAGATTTTTTTTAAGAAAAATTATAAAATCAATTAAGGGGGGAAATCACAGTAGCACACAAAAAATAGGCATATTTTCGGGAATTAATTTTGGCTGAATAAAAGTATCAATCGAAAATCTGTAAAGTAGGTTTTATAGCAATACTAAAAAAGTACAAAATGTAATTTTTTCAATAAAAAATATTTAAAAATGGCGGCTGCCTATTTCTGAAAACGTGTCAATGGCCGAAGACGTAGACTCCTTAATTTTTGACCTGGAAGAAAAAACCAAAATTTTTTAGTTTCCATATAACAACAGCTAGCGAGCTACGTAGGATTTTTTCGATATATTGATTTCTCGCAAAATGGTGCATGTTTGAAAATAAAGTTAAATTTTTAACAAAAGAAAACGCCATAAAATCGTCGATAAAAAAAAACTAAGCCGTATAAAATAAAAAATCCTACGTAGCTCCGTGGAGAAAGATGTTTCGAAGCTACTGTCAAAATTTCAAGTCGATCGGTAAAGATTTGCTCGAGTTATGTCTTCGGCGAGCTCAAAAAAAGTGGTTTCGAGAAAAACGCGTTTAAAGTTTTAAGTACTGAGAAATTTGGGCACTCGGACACTTTTGCCGTATTCCATCATTTGGTATATTATTTTTAAGTCCCTAAAGCACCTTATAAGCGAAAAAAATTTTTTTTGAAAAATTGAAAATTTTACTGTGATTTCCCCCCTTAAGATTACAAAAAAGGTTGTTTATCATACATATAAGTGACTGTATACAATAATTTTTTTGAAGCGATCAATTTCAAAATGGCGGCTGTGCAGCGTTTATCTCAAAACTGCATTTTTTAAGTCGGCCGGAAACATAGCTCAGAAAATGTTCAACCGATTCACGTGAAATGTTGAATATATCTTGAAAAATACATTGTCTATGAAAGTACGTAGGATTTTTTTTTATACTGCATAGTTCATTTTTTATTAACAATTATCTGACGATTTTTTAGGCAAATTTATGGAAAGTGAAAAATTTCGTCAGATAATTGTAAAAGTACTAATAAAATAGTAAAAAACGCAGTTGTGAGATGAACGCTGCACAGCCGCCATTTTGAAATTAATCGCTTCAAAAAAATTATTGTATACAGTCACTGTATATGTATGAAAAACACTCTTTTTTGAACTCTCGATTTGAAATCTCGATTTATTTTGTAGTTTTTCTGAAAACAAAATCCCCGAAATGCCTATTTTTTCGGCCTCTAGAGTGGCCTCACCCCTTAAGGGGGTCGGACGGGGGGTCGCAACTGGGGCTGAAGCCCCAGGGCCTCAAAAGCAGTTTTTTGGTGACATTTGCTGACGAATGGTATGCAACACTCGAGGAAAAATGACATTAAGAGGGAATGATACCTCATCGCGGTCGGTATGGTAGAACAATTATAGATTTCCAAAAATCTCGAAAACGGCTCTTCAGATCCCGTCGAAACTTTGCCAAATGACGTCAAATGGATAGACGAACAGCTGTCTTCCCCTTAAATTTTCTGAATTTGAGAAAAAAAATGTAGATTGGCTTATCATAAGCAAATCTAGTTTTTTTTCTCAAATTCAGAAAATTTGAGGGGAAGACAGCTGTTCGTCTATCTATTTGACGTCGTTTGGCAAAGTTTCGACGGGATCTGAAGAGCCGTTTTCGAGATTTTTGGAAATCTATAATTGTTCTACCATACCGACCGCGAGGAGGTATGATTCCCTCTTAAAGACCTGACGAAGAAAGAAACCTTTTTACACTTTCATAAACCACCTTTTTAAATAATATTTCAAAGCGTATTTCTGAAAAAATTATGAAAAACACTGAACACGATGAATTTTCTGTCACGAAAATGTATACCATGGATTATCATTTTTTAAAAGTCACGTAAATGGAGCCAGCCATTGATTTCTTTAAATTTGGCGGTGATCCGGAAGAAAGAAATACTTGTTTACTCATATTGTTTTTTACAATTGCTAAAAACGCCTATGAAAACTTTAGTACTTACAAGAAAAATCACTTAAGTGTCTTTGTTGAAACTCATTTATATGATGAAGTGCATTATAGGCACTTGAGGCGGGAGCCTGAATTAGAAGATCCAAAAAGGCGTTTATTCGGGAATTTTTTGAGAAGGAAAAAAACAAATGAGCCCAGTAAACATTGACGTATCTTTTCATGTATATTTAAAATGTATAAAAAACAAATTTCAACATGAAACAATAAATGACTGCAGATTTATCAGCCTATTCCATGTGCGTCTTGCCACTGCAGTCCCCAATCGGCGGGAAAGATGCAGCTCGTAATTCTTGGCTGAACCAAATAAACTAATGAAATTTTCAACTTTCATCTATTTTTCTTCTGGGTGAATTAAGAAAATGCTGAAAAAATCGTGAACCTATAACTTTTGTCAGGATTTAAGAAAGAAAATGTGTTTTAAAAAAACACTTTAACGTGCTATAAAAATTATTTAAAAATTCTCATTTTTTAATTCACTCAGAAGACATTTTCATACTCCAGAAAATCAACTTTGGTTTGATTCAATAAGTCGTTTAGTTTTTCTTTGCTATCACGCCCGCCAATTTGGAAAAATCGTGAAAATGAAAACTGGAAAAAACGCGCTTCAAAGTTTTCAGTACGAAGAAATATCAATATCAAATATCAATCGCTTCTCTGCTTTTGGCCTTGTATCTTCGAAAATATTCATAATTGGCCTCTGTAACTTTGTAAATATATTCTTGAATAGTTTATCTATCGATGAGCAATAAAAAAAAACGATTTTTCGGACCTTCTAATTCAGGCTCCCGCCTTAATCAGTATTATAATTATCATTGAGATCAAAATTAACCGGAGCAACATTACAATCAACTTTAGCAACATTATAATAAACTTGAACAACATTCAAATGTTGTTCAAGTTCACACACATTTAAACCGTACTTATGCGCTTTGTTAAAGGCGGGGTAAAGTTAATTCGGCGAAAAAAAGGCATGTTTTTAAGATTTTTTTTTGGCGTAACGAATAGTGTTCGTTTATTGAAAAATTTACATATAATAAAGTAACATTTGAACAACATTCTCCTAAATTAGCATTGCAAAATATTCAAAATTGAGCGAGTGAAAATTAAACCCCGGAGGCGCCTCGAAAAAAAGTTGGTTTGCGGTGTGCACCATAACTCGCAACAGAATCATCTGAAACAAAAAAATCAAAATGCATTTGTCAAAGGAGATGTTTCTCGAGGTAATGACGGGAGGATTTTTTTTTTTTCGATTTTTCGATTTTTCGTACCACTTGGGCGCCAAAAACCCGATTTTCGCTAAAAAATCGGCTAATTTGTTGTTGAAAAATTAGTAATTATTAAAAAAAAAAGCTCTCGACAATACCTGGTGAATTATGTGAAGAAGTACTGTGCAAAATTTCAAAGCGATTGGTCCAGTAGATTTTGAGTTATCGTGCACACGGACTTCAAATATGACAAGTCTCAGAAAAACGGTTTGAAAAACGCAGAAGAGTTTGGTCGCTTAGCGCTCATTGCACATAAGTTTGAGAAGACTTCTCGATTGCATAAAAATCTGAGAAAATTCATGCATATTAAAGGTACTCAAAAGATTAATTTTGCATAATAATAATTCCAAAATGTTATTAACAAAATGATGAAAAAAAAAAAATTAGTCAACAAATTTCCCCGCAACCCAATTTTTTTTCGTGATTCGTTCATTTTTCTGAATACGTATGAATTTTTTCAGATTTTTCAATTATCTTTGAATTTTTTGAAATTCAAAATAAAACTCGATAATTTTCTTATACTCACTCAAAGTCGTCGATGCCAGGTCCGTAGAGCAAACTGTTAGTGTGACTTGCTACTGCTCAGCACGGCATACAGCGGTCAACTGATGTACAGACTAATGTGTATACTAATATACACCATGCCTCGAATATACGTAACTCGACCGGAACAGGCCCGTTTATCAAAAAATTTATTCGGGGTCGAAAAATACAATAGCGCGCCGCGCAGCTGCCGCCCAGGTATAAAACCCGGCATGGACCAATAAACGCTCAAATACTCATAACTTCGTCACTTTTACTCCGATCGACTTGAAATTTTAACACAATATTCTTGATATATTATGCATTCATTTTAAAAATTAAAAAAAAACGAAAATTTTTTTTTAAATACTTTACCCCGCCCTTAAGGGGCTATACCAGTGTGAACGCTGAAAATTTGGGTGATTTTCGTGAATTTTTTGGAAGAAAAGTACTCGATTAAACGTTTCGGAAAATTAAGAATATATTTGGCTATATTTGACCTATATTGCATAATTTTTACATAGAAAAATATTGAGATCCAAGCGCTGCCTTCGGAGGCGCCAAAAAAAAAAGTTCCTCCACTGCTGACATGATTTCGGCCGATAGAGTAGCTGAAACCGAAAAAGGAAAAAATGTCGTTAAACTGTATTTCCTGTACAATGACGTAGGATTTTCGAAAAATATCAAAATCTAACAAAATGGCGTAGTTATGGAAAAAAAAGTCTGTTTTCTCGCCCATAAAATGCTCGTTTTTTGCAATGCCAAATCGTCAATTTTCATCCCATCAAAAATATCCTACGTCATTGCAGAGTAAATATATTCAAGAGTACTCAGTTCAAATTTCAAGTCAATCGGATAATTGCTCTCTGAGTTAAAATATCAGCAAATTTGAAAAATCTCATTTCGAGAAAAACGCGTTTAAAGATTTAACTATCGATTTTTGCAAGATAAAATGATATTTACGATAAAAACTGCTAAAAGTCGATTTTTTGAAAGTGTCACACTGATACAGCCCTTTAAAGTTTTACGTCAGTTACGTAGATAAAAACGCTCATAACTCCCCCAATTTTCGACCGACTGGAAATTTTCCGAGAATATTTTTGAAAGGTTATCTCGTGAGAATCCGTCGAAAACGAAAAATCGATTTTTTTTAAATTCCAACCAGGTATACCCCCTTAATAAATTACCGATGATACTTATCTCGAAAAAAGTCTCAATTTTTCATTTTTCCTTCGCAGCCGCACATTCTCACTCGCACTCCCACGGGCACAGCCACGGGCATGGGCACTCTCACGGCGGTCAGGACGAGCACGAGAGCCACGCCGAGGATCATCACGACAAGGACCACGATCATTACGAGCAGAGCACGAAAGCCGGTCCCATAAACAAGGCTATCGAAAAAATAACGGACACCGTTGCGGATGCTGTGACGAACGTCATCGCCTCGACTACCAGCTACACTCCTTACACCAGAAATATTTCCGACGCCACTACACTCAAAACGTAGTACAGAAAAACAAAACGAACCAACGAGCCCAACGAGAGAAAACAACGGGCAAAAATTCGAGCCTGCGACTCGACCAACGTTTGCGTCAATTCGCGGGACGGACAGAAAAAACATTCTTATTTTGAAATGGCTATGTTGAAATGTAACACGTGGGTGCAGTTCCCCAAAACGAAGAATCCAAAAAAAAAAAAGAAAAAACAAAAAATGGAACAATGTGCAGCTCGCGTGGTCGCGAAGCGAGATGATCGAATTTTGTAGATAGTGAGACAAGTCGTGAAACTAAAAAGACACGGGGAATATTTTTATAAGATTCCAATACGAAGGAAAGCGATGAAACGAGATTTTAAAAAAATCGCCAAAAACACGAAATGAGCCTAAAAAAATAATCAGCCAAAATACTATTGAAGCCTGAAGGAAAAATAAATCGGATTTTCCGGAGTACAGTCGAGCGGATAGGAAAAAAGCGATTTTTAAAATTCCTTAACGGCGGGGTAAAGTTAATTCGGCGAAAAAAAGGCATGTTTTTAAGATTTTTTTTTGGCGTAACGAATAGTGTTCGTTTATTGAAAAATTTACATATAATAAAGTAACATTTGAACAACATTATCCTAAATTTGCATTGCAAAATATTCAACATTGAGCGAGTGAAAATTAAACCCCGGAGGCGCCTCGAAAAAAAGTTGGTTTGCGGTGTGCACCATAACTCGCAACAGAATCATTTGAAACGAAAAAATCAAATTGCAGTTGTTAAAGGAGATGTTTCTCGAGGTAATGACGGGAGGATATTTTTTTTTTTCGATTTTTCGATTTTTCGTAGCACTTGGGAGCCAAAAACCCAATTTTCGCTAAAAAAATCGGCTAATTTGTTGTTGAAAAATTAGTAATTATTAAAAAAAAACAAAAAAGCTCTCGACAATACCTGGTGAATTATGTGAAGAAGTACTGTGCAAAATTTCAAAGCGATTGGTCCAGTAGATTTTGAGTTATCGTGCACACGGACTTCAAATATGACAAGTCCCAGAAAAACAGTTTCAAAAACGCAGAAGAGAAGAGAACGGCATGGAGCAATAGACGCTCAAATACTCATAACTTCGTCAATTTTACTCCGATCGACTTGAAATTTTAACACAATATTCTTGATATATTATGCATTCATTTAAAAAATGAAAAAAAAATTTTAATACTTTACCCCGCCCTTAACGCTAACTTGGCAAAGCGGAAATTCGGTAGCTCGGATTGTGCAGAAGTTATAGATTTCGCGTGATATCGATATTTTGGAAAAAAAACCATTAGAATGTCTTTATTTTTACGAAAAAAAATGGTCGAACATGACGAAAAATTTCGGGATTTTTTTCCAACGCGACTACTGGACCAATCGTTTTGAAATTCGTAGGATATTTTGTTGTATATTAGAAGACACGAAAAACATTTTTTTTAATCGACACTAAGTGGTCATCAGCAGCCTGCAGTCAATTGTTGCTGAACGAATTTTCCTCGCGATGTCGAACTGCGGCAGTTCTAGTTTTTTTAAATTTTTATTTGGAACAAAAAGTTCACAAACCATTACCTTCTTTATGAAAGTACGCTGTCGATAAACCAAGAAAAAGTTGAAAAAGTTGAATATTGTAATAATGGCGGGACTCAGAAAAAGAAATCGAATTTTCACCGACAATTTTCGTGTTTTTAATGCAAAAAATAATTGTTTAATTAAATTTTTTATTGAATATGGAGATTTATCGACGAGGGTTTGCGATGATGTGTCTAAAAACCTTTGGTTGAAATGAATCGGATAAATAGTTTTTTTTTTATCGCAGCCGCAAACATCGAAAATTCGTTCAGCAACAATTGGCTGCAGGCTGTTGATGAACACTTATTGTCGAGAAAAAAAAATGTTTTTCATGTCTTCTAATGTACAATGAAATACCCGACAAATTTCAAAACGATTGGTCCAGTAGTTGGAAAAAAATCCTGTTGTTGAAATGGCGTTGGAAAAAAATCCCGAAATTTTTCGTCACTTTCGACAATTTATATGTATTGCCCCCCCTTAAGTGTCCGCTGTCGATTTTGTTGAAACTCACATGTGTGATAAAGCATTCAAAACTATGCGACACGTATTTTTTTTAACGGAAAAACGGTTTAGAGGGTTGAAACCACCCCTCAAAGGCCTGTCAAGGGGTGGTTTTGCAGTTCCACCCACAAGCGGTCCACCGATCTGAATGAAACGAAAACCAAAATTCTTCTAATGTAAAGTGATAAAAAATGCACTGTAGAATAATTTTTTGTTAAGTTAAAGGGTGACACGCTTTCCTTTAAGGGGTAGTTTCCCCTTTTAAGGGGTTAAGCCACTCTAGAGACCGAAAAATATACTTGTTGGGATTTTTTTCAGAAAAACTACAAAATAAATCGAGATTACAAAAAAGGGTGTTTATCATACATATCAGTGACTGTATACAATGATTTTTTTGAAGCGATTTATTTCAAAATGGCGGCTGTGCAGCGTTTATCTCAAATTGCATTTTTTAAGTTAGCCGGAAACATAATCCCGACAATTTTCAACCGATTCACTTGAAATGTTGAATATATCTTGAAAAATACTTTGTCTATGGAAGTACGTAGGATTTTTTTTTTATATTGCATATTTCATTTGTTATTAACGATTTTTTAGGCAAATTTTTGGAAATTGAAAAATTTGCCTAAAAAATCGTAAGATAATTGTTAATAACAAATGAACTATGCAATATAAAAAACATCCTACGTACTTCCATAGACAATGTATTTTTCAAGATATACTCAACATTTCATGTGAATCGGTTGATAATTGTCCGAGTTATGTTTGCGGCCAACTTAAAAAATGCAGTTTTGAGATAAACGCTGCACAGCCGCCATTTTGAATTTAATCGTTTCAAAAAAATTATTGTATACAGTCACTGATATGAATGATAAACACCCTTTTTTGTAATCTCGATTTATCTCGTAGTTTTTCTGAAAATAAATCCCTAAAAAGCCTATTTTTCCGCCTCTAGAATGGCCTAACCCCTTAAGAACGTTATTCCGCAGATAAAACAAAAATACGTGTCTAATAGATTTCAATGCTTTATCACATATATGAGTTTCAACGAAATCGAAGGCACTCAAGTGATGGTCCTCGTCAGATGGATTCGCGATCGTCTACACTGCGACCTCTATTATCGGCACAGCGGCGAGACCGCAACACACTTGCAAGAATGGAGGTTGCGCACCATCCACCTAAGCTGCCTCTGCGCAGCTGGCGTAGCTGATTGCAGCCCTCAAAGCCCCCTCTTATTGCCCAGTATGGTCGTGTTCGTTGCGTCTCATCATTTTGATACGAACAAGTGCGCATGCGCTTAATGATGCGCAACGCGCAACTGCGCAATGAAACGAGTCATGCGCAGAACGAATGACTCGTTTCATTGCGCAGGTACGCGTTGCGCATCATTATGCGCATGCGCACTTGTTCGTATCAAAATGATGAGACCCAACAAACACGACCTATGCCTCGGGCCTCACGCTAAAGCCTGACGCTTCTCCCACCATGCGCTACATCGATATTCGGCACATAGTGGGGGGCCGTTGCGTCTGCCGAGGTACCGATAATAGAGGTCGCAGTGTATTTCGAAAATTTCCACTATTCGCTCGATTAACGTGAAACAAAACATCGTAAGGTTAGATTGTTTGAAAA
The DNA here is from genome assembly GCA_964007375.1 of Ophion obscuratus. Classification (NCBI taxonomy): domain Eukaryota; kingdom Metazoa; phylum Arthropoda; class Insecta; order Hymenoptera; family Ichneumonidae; genus Ophion; species Ophion obscuratus. Next base: position 82,394,060 of record OZ023312.1, on the reverse strand, counting down.
AAATGCATTCGAGGGTGAAGATCAAGGGAACGAGTGCGCGTGCGCGAAAAAAATTACGATTAATCGATTTCGCGTCATTTTACCGGTGCGAAAAAAAACACAGGGCTCGAGAAGGGACATGTTGGATTTTGGAAAAAAAGGAAATGTAGTTTGCGCAGTATTTTAAAAATATCCACATAATTATTACCGAGATAATTATTATTATTATTGACTCGATGACCACGAGCTCGACGTGCATTTTCCATTCGCCTCCGCGTTCGTGGCAGAGTAATTTGCCTTGTAAATATGAGACTGAAACTCCGTTTGTCAAAATGTTTTTTTTTTTTTGTCACGATTAAGAGCGGAGTTTGAGGCATGATAAGAGTACATGTGTATAATTGAATTATCCATTATTTTGTATTAATATATTCTTGAGGTTTTCGCAGTGGCGATTCCTTGCAAAGGGTGGTTTTTCCTTTCGTTTCTTTCTTTAATTACCCTGTTTCGTAATTACTGTGTGTGACTTTGTTTGAATTTGTGCGCAAATTCCGGAACAATATTTCAGATTTGTAAAAGCCAAAAAACAAGCGGCTCGAAATTTTGCAGGGATTTACGGCGTTGATGCGCGAGAGTGAATTGTTCACGAGTCCTTGTTTATTTATTGCTCGCAGCAGCTCGCGTAGAAAATCACGTCGTTTGCATCTCTGTAGGAAGTTCTTTTGTGCGCATTGCGTGAATGTGAAATGGCTGTTTTGTATGCCTGACCCCCTCCTCCCCGTTGACCTATTTACAACAAAGGACAAATTTTAAATAAAACACCCGTAATAGTTCGAGGAGCGTTGAATTTTTCTCTACGTCCGTTTGCCGACATTTCGTTTCAAGCAGCGTTGGCCACTACACGGATGGGTGATCGTTTACATGCAGCTCGGTGGACACTTTATTAGGCAGTCCGAATCCAGAACCGTCGCACTCCAGAATTGACATACTTCCGAAAAGTCATAATTCAGAAATGTTGTATTTTTGAAATGTTACTACCTGGCCAGATTTTTTCTATTAACCCTACTTTGACGAACTGGGCCATTTTGACCCAGATGAATTTGAAATAAAATGCTTACTTTCCCAAAATTGAAGATTTTGGATAATTTTTTACGACAATTCAATTTTATACTTTCCGAATTTCAATTATGCAGACATATTAAGAAATGTTTAAAGTGTATCTCTGATTTTTTTCAATGAAAACTGACCGAATTTCTTAAATACGATCATTCTTTTATCGCGTAGTTTTATAGCCTAGGCCCTTAAGGGGTTAAGCCATTCTAGAGGCCGACAAATAAGCTCTTTGGGGATTTTTTTCAGTAAAACCGTATGCAATAATTTTTTCGAAGCGATTCATTTCAAAATGGCGGCTGTGCAGCGTTTATCTCGAAACTGCATGTTTTAAGTTGGCCGGAAACATAACACAATATCCGATAAATAACCACTTCGTCCCTGTTTGTAAATGCTCAGTCTTTTGACGACATTTTCAATAACATTTTGGCATAATTGCGGACAAATTCAATTAATGGTGGGTCCAAATGCTTCCTTGAGCGCCGGAATGGTCTGTGGATCATTGGCATACACTTTTCCTTTCAGAACACCACAAAGAAAGAAGTCCAATGGCGACGCATCGCACTATCTTGTGATGCGAGATGGTGAGTTACGATTAGGATTGGCAAAAAAATATCGATGTATCGATATATCGATATTTTTTGTTCAATGTATCGATATTTTCAGGCGATATATTGTATTTCGATATATCGATATAAAATATCAAATATCGAAAACGTATCGAAAACGATATTTTTTCCAACAGCAACACCGACCTCGTTGTCGCCACTGACTATACTGCCACCAACTTATCTGTTCAAGTGGACAAAATTGGAACTAAGGCCGCTCCGACCCGTGTACCAGGTGTGTAAGTATGAAACCGGAATTTTTGTACAGAAAAAACACGTTTATTGTAATGATAGGATACAAAGTATCATATCATTACCGTAGGTACATCCGCCAGTTGTTGTTGTGTTTGAGCGTCGTCTTCGTCCAACAAGGCTTGCAGGTCAGCGTCTTCAAACTTTTTCGGTGGTCTTCCACGTTCTTCGTTCCTCACGTCAAAATCGCCGCTTTTGAACCGTTTGAACCACTCGAAACACTGTGTTTTACCGAGAGCATGCTCACCAAACGCCTCCACAAGCATTCGATGCGATTCGGCTGCGGTTTTCTTCAGATGAAAACAGAAAAGTAGTGCTGTCGGCAAATCGTAATTTGTTGGCACAAAACTCGACATGTTTATCTCTAATAAAGTAATGCTACTGAATGAAACTCGTGTTATTGTGAGTTGGAAATCTTTGTTGGATATCAATACAATAACAAGACACCGCTGACGTGATGTGTCAGTAACTGCATCGACATCTAGCGCCACCTATGGGCAAATTCCGGTTTCATACTTACACACCTGGTATGTATATAAACTCTCCACTAGTGATGCTGCCAACTGGACAGACAAGTTGGTGGCACTGGTGGCACAGTAATTTATGAGTATGTGACTTTAGCCATGTTAAAAAATTACTCTGTGACTGACATAAAAAACTAACCTCAAACTTGGACATCATCTATATAATCTTTGCCTCAATCACACATCAACGATTCAACCAAAGAACATATACCGCATAGCAGTACACTAAGTACAGGTCTTATGGGAGCGCTGTCACGATTTCTTGGGGTGATGCTTAGTTATCACCCCAGCCACCTAAAGCGCTGTCTGTATCAATGTGCATGAATCATCCAAAGAATATATGTTCTTTGATTGTGTGTGGCACACCGATACGTCGCCGCGCAGTCTACCGGCCAAATAATATACTACATTTTGTGTGCCAACTATCAACACAGAACCTGTTCTTCCATGTAATATATGTTGTTTGATTCAACGCAACGCAAGCACAACTCGTTAATCGTGATTGCAGAATCCACAAGTAACAATGGTTTTTTTCTGCGCAGTCATGTCCAGTGTGGTACGGAAGTGTTTTAAGAACCTGGATATTATTTATATAAAACTTTAGATCACTATCATGATTGTCTGAAAGGATGTCATTCGTCGTTTGGTGTTTATTGGTATTGAACTAGGCAGAGATAACACAATCTGTTTTATAAAACGGACTAGATTTCGCTAGTATAGTTACAAAATCTTACCGATATAGCGATATATTTTTTTCGATGTATAGATATCAGTATCGATATTTGAAAAAAATATCGATACGATATATATCGATACTTTTCGGCTCTTGCGCCATCCCTAGTTATGATGACCAAAAGATGTGCGGACTTTTCGAACCGTCTCTCCAAATTTTCCACCATTTTTGTAGTGACTTTTCACAATTTCTATGCGTTGCTCATTCGTGTAATTCTCCGTGGCTCAATCTCAACACTTGATGCCAGTTGTCATAGATCTGTACTCTATGTTCGCCGCAAAAAATGGCGCGCAATTTAAAATGTCAGCTCATTTTGAGACACCGTTTGAGTAGTTATGTTGGTCAAAAATTGAACTGTTTTTCTGCAGATTGCCATTGTCGTAATTTACAGAATTTCCAAAAAGTATTCAGCGATTATATATTTCAATATAATTACCGAATACTTTAATAATCTCAATATTTCCGATATTATTGATACACTGATTTCTGATACCGAATACTTCCATAATAATAATTAAATATAACGTTTAATCAATTGTGTTGACAATTGCGCTCTGTACATTCCAATACTCTCATGATAAAAAATATTCAAAATCCTTCTGTTTTTTGGGCCCCAAACTTATAAAGACAGATTATTGCCTACAGCTTGCCATTTTCATAAGTTCAAAAATGTCAGATAAGTATCCGGCCATACGAAAGTTTTATTATTATACTACAAGGACATTTTTCTATTTTTCACCCCGGCATACCTTAGTTGCTAGAACCACCTACACCAAAAACGCCTCCACTTTGTTGAAATAATAAAAACTTTATTGTTTATCAATATTTTCCAATAAAAAACTCATACTTGGCAAGACTGTATATTGGGTCTGTGCATAAGTCCGTAGCAAAATTCTGACGGATATCGTTCGCACAAGCGTTAACCATTTATAACCCTAACAGACAAACGTGCTGTGAAAATTCACATGTCAACATTAAAGCTGCAAGAGGACACCATACGGCGGCACACCGTGATACTAATATGCAGCCTTTGCTTCCGCATTAAGTTGCAAATTTGCACCACAGTGCGTGGTTTGGCAAAATAAATGTGTGATGCCAAGACGGCAAGTTTGCAGCAAATATACGCAACAATTACCTGCTGCAATAACGGTACTGATGCGACAAGCTCCAGATTTTTAGTGATGTCATCTTTATATCGCGTTTCAGTCACAAATGCACGATGCTGTGACGTTCCATTGCCGGCAAAAACGAGGTACATGATTATAACCATAGGCAGATTCGCTATGACAAATGTCATGATCCTAAAATTAGTTATATAAGTTAAACTAGCTGGATTGTCGAGTGGTTAGCGTGCTTGCCTTCTAAACCAGCCCATCGTGAAGTTGCGCGTTCGAATCCCAGCCTCGTACATTCCGAAAAAAAGCATTACGGGCATGACGTGAAGCCCTCAGTCATACGCGGGCGTCGCACACACGCACCGGTACGTGTGTGCGATTGCATTCGATAAAATTATTTATTTTGCCCTCTTTTTATTTCCACCTCCCCAGCTACCGGTATCGCAGAACCCCATTTAGCCAGTCACAACACCGCAATAGCGGGCCTCGTTTATGCCGTCGAAGGAGCGTTACGGCGTGTTCTAAATATGCCAGCAACGGAACGTCACAGCATGTCGCCAATGTGCTCTCACCTTGCCGAATAGCGTATTCCAAATTTTCCGTCTCAATGCCACGATAACGTGCCTCGTTTCTACCGGCAATGGAGCGTCACAGCGTACCTCCAATGTGCCCTTAGCTTGCCGAAATAACGCATTCCAATTTTTCTGTCACAATGCTGCAATAACCCAGCAATGAACGTGCTCCAAATGTACCGCCAATATTCTGTATTTTCGTAGTGCAATATTAAGGAACAACACCACTGTGACCCCTTGTTTTTTTGCCATTTTTCAAGAATTTTTTTTGTGGGAAAAAAAGAGATATTCGAATTTTTTTTTGTTTTGTTCGTTGTTTATTGAAGATGCATAAAAAAAAATTCAAATTTTTCTCGCCCCATGGTGACGCTGGGGAAGCTCCCGCGTCAGGTACTGTTGCTTCTGCAGTGGTTCGCGGCACGCAGCAGAACTCTCTTCAAAGTCGATCTGAAAAAAAATACCGAGTGTTTTCGTTAATAATATGATATTTTGAAGAGAAGTACATAGGGATTTGAAAAAATATTGATTTTTAAGAAATAGGCACGCTTTTGAAATTAAAGGACGATTTTCGAGCAAAATTTCTCGTCGAAAATAGGCTGTCACGTTTTTTACTATTGAGATATCGAAAAAATCCTATGTACTTTTTTAGATAATCTAGTTTTATTGATGCAGTCCAAATTTGAAGTCGATCGGATAAAAATTGCTCGAGTTCTGCTGCGTGCCGCACTCAAAAAAGTGGTTTTGAGAAAAACGCGTTTAAAGTTTTAGGTTTGTTAATTTATGCGATAAATTGGAAAAAAAAATGTTTACCTTTAATCAGCGATGCCGACACCATATAGCTGGCCTTCAAGAAGCAAATCATTGTCCCTAGCATCTTTTCTCGAACTTGTAGAGGCTCTTCTTGCCTCTTTTGCAGCGCCTGTGAGCGAGCGCTCCGCCAGCTCGATCCGCGCTGCGTCGGTTTCAACGCAAAAATTGAAACAATTTGGGCCGATAGTTATCCCCAACGTCTCCAAAACTTTCACGAGGCTTCTCAGGCCATCATTGAATAATAATACCGCGATATCAGCTGCAATATCGACGATTAACGATTGACGACTTGAAAATTTTTCAATTATCGCCACCTATGGCTTTTTTTCGAAACTATATTTGTAACAATAGCCGGTTTTTGTGAAGGGAGACAAAAGAATACCTGGGAAAGACCCGCAGGACCTGGTAAAGGCCCGGTATACCTGCCGACCCTGAGGCGCGCAGCTGCGCGGGACCTCGAGCGTCACGGAGCGCTGCACCGCTCCACAAAATATTCAATATCTCCGAAAATAATTATTTTTTCGACCTGGGTCCAACGGCATCTTAATCTTAAATGTATTTTAGATTTTTCTAGATGGTTTTCAAAAAATCGATCTTTTGAAGCCGTCACAGTGGTGTTGTCCCTTAACACCAGCATTTACGCGAGGATGCACAATGCTGTGCTGCTAGAATGCAGCTTAATGCGGCGGCAAAGGATGCCATTTTTCCGTCACAACTTTCTCTCGCTTGGCATGGTGTTGCCAATGTGTTGTAGGCAAATTTCTTACTGGGCACACATTAGTTAAGCTTCAAAGCTTGATGGTTCAAATAATTGCACAAACAAATGAGAAGCCTTCCCACTTATTTACCTTCGTAATTCTTCACAATAGACAAAAAAAATCCTACTGTCTGTCTCACCATGGACTCAAATCGACTATATTTTTTTTTCTCTTTAATCGTTTCGTACAAACGCTGAACATTGGGTACAAATGGATATACTTTGTAAATCAGGGACCAATGTGCGCGCGTTCCTTCGACTCGACGTCCTCGGATTCACCTGCCGTTCGACCCTACAGCGTCCTCTTACGAAGTATCATTTGAGCTTTTTGTCGAGCGGGCAGGTAAAAAAGATCGCGACAATTCGACGCTCGTCGAACTCAAGGCACGAGGAACTCTGTAGCGGTGAAAAAAAAAAGAAAAGGATACGTAGAAGAAAAAGTTCCAATACATATTTTCTCGATAGCGCGATAACGTGATTTATCGCCTACGACCTAGATATATTGTGAATTTGAAAATCGATGTTTTCCGTCTCTTTGTTGTTGTCGTTTTAAATATTTTCCTTCTATCTACTTCTTGCCGACTTGCTGGTCGACAAACTCGAGATAGCTCGAGCCGATCTTGATGAGGGCGAGGCCCGAGCCGACTCCTGCGATTGTGCACAATGTCGGATTTGGCGGTACGATCGAACGAAGCACTGCCCAGGCCAAAACGGAACCGAAACTCAGCAGCACTGCACCTGTTGCGCTGCAATTTTTCAAAATTTATATTTAATCGCAATATTTTCGTGAACGCAAACATCGGCTCTTTGGCTGATCGTATAATTCGCAAGATCGTGTTGTTACCTATACGCCACTCGCAGACTCGTCGGGGCAGTCTTCAGATGTTCCCTCGTATAGATGTACGACGCAGTGCCGACCAACGCACTACCCAGGAGGAAATTCGTGATGTCTTGCTTCGGGAATATCCTGCGAGGGTAAAGTGCAAAAAGACAATACCTTCAGCTCCTCCCGGTTAATAATTTTCCTAATAATGTCATGGAAACGTAGAAAAAGAAGGGTGGGGGTAGGAAATTCGAACGATCAATATTGAGAAGGACCGAAACTTAAAAAATCTCGAAGTTGATTCATAGCGAAAACAAATATCAGATTTTACAAAATAACGAGAGATATAATATCGATTCGCCTGTATATATGCACCAAAAAATTCGAGACGTCGAATCGTCGAATTGTAAATATTACGACAGTTTACAATTTCTAAATCATCAACGCAAAGGAGCAACAAGTCGATCAGTTAAAATAGCGATGGGCCAAAATGGCGAATGGTCCGAATAGCGAAAACTTGGGATCGAGCACGGTCTTACATACACGTCTGACAATGACGGTAGTGGGGGTAGGCACCCTTAGCGGCTCTGTTTTTTATTCCGATTTCTGCCGCTTGGTGCGTGACGGCAAGGGAACGTGGTGTGCGATGAAGAGAGAAACAGCTCTTCTGTCCTTTTCCCTCCTAACCGCGGCGCATGCGCCGTTTGCCCTATCTTAATTTACCGTACTGTCGTGTAAACTGCATAATATACGAAACCAATAAAAAATAATGTGTTGATTCAAAAAAAAAGATGACTACTTCTATCTAAAAAAAAACTGAAAACTTTTTGAATACATGAATTTATACAGCACGTATCTGTTCATTTTGCACTATATTTTAATTTGAGTGTTTATTGATGTAAGTAGCAGTATAAAGATAGTTTTCCTCTGTAGGTACACTTTTTTCCCTTGTGATTTTACGAATTTATATCAATATTTAGATAATTGCGTCATTCGGCTAAATTTTAATTCCAGCTCAGGCTAATTCGTTACGGTGACGCAGTTATTGAACAAACTGTTTTTTAACATAATGATCTTTTAATTGTCGCAATAACTAACTTTTTGGTCTAGACATTCTGCGTTTTCCAGGGTATCATCATAGAGGTAAGTGTCTATTACCGTTTTTTTTCACAATTTATTAGGACAATGGGCAAATATGCCAATTATCATTTTTCACATGACCTAATTTACGACCATTTACATCCTTTTTTCTCCAATGTCTCATAATACATCGTTCTTCGAAATGTTTTTCACACACGTACCGAGACCCTTTCAGCCCCGGAATAGCATCGAGCCCTTTTTGGATCGTTCGACGTTTCTGGGCACTCGAAGCACGGAGGATTTTTGCTCAAAACTTTTGTACGCCGTTTTACAATTGCGAACCGCGCAACCCTTAACCATTTCGCATTTTCTTCGAAAACACTACCCAAAAATTCACCTTTATGCGTAAAAACACGATAAAAAATGTATCACGGTAAATCGCGTAGAACCTCGTGGTATATGGTTGCAAATAAAGGTTATTTTGACAATCGTGCCACAAAAACAGACGTAAATACCTGGGTCCTATTCATTGATAAGAGGTAAGGAGGAATGCACCTCCCCCCGCTGGTGGCGACGCGTAGCGGCGCCTAGTGAATCGAAAAGTGAAGACGATAAGTGTGCCTACCCCCACCACGAAAATTTGGCTTCGTTACATGACCTGTATGTAAAACCGTGATCTGAGACAACGTGCAGAGATTGGTTTAGATGATTCGAAAGTGCCGATTTTGATCTTAAAGACAAAGAACGTCCAGGACAGTCGAAAAAATTTGAAGATGAAGAATTGGAGGCCTTAGTCTATGAAGACCGATGTCAGACTCTTAAAGAATTGTTTGATATGTTAAACGTTACTGAAATGGCTGTTAGCAAACGTTTACATAATCTTGGACTGATTAAAAAGCGGGAATTTTGTTATGATATACAAACAGCGGGAATTAAGTTTAAAACCCAATATTATTATTAAGCATTGTAGGATATGTTATTTCTGTATACTGTTGCTACGTACTGGGAGAAATTAGTCTATGATCATGATATACAATCATGCAAAGGCACATTTTTAATACAGGCACACTACAGTCGGAAGTTAAACTCTATGAATATTTCATCAAGATCAAAATTTATAAAACTAGGCCCCAAAAGGCACGAAGGATATGTTTGAGGTAGCATTGCAATGATAAAAAAAGTAAGCTCAATTGTGCTTTGTACCCTATACTGTTTTTTTTCTTTCAATTCCCTAGATGATCTCGAACATGGTTATCTTTTGAGAAATTGCAATAGAAATATGAAATTGAAGTTGGTATTGTTGGAATGCAATGAATTTCTTCCTCTCATGTTTTTTTTTTTCATCAGATTTAAGCTACAGAAACAACAAAAATATTTTTGAGGATTTTCATTTGGAAATTTACAACATAAATCTGCAGAAAACAATTTTGCGTGATAAAATAATTAAGAAATGCTATTATAAAAAAGAATTCGTTGCATTCCAATGGTGCAAATTTCAAGACCATATAGAAATATCTTCTTGGGGGTACTCGCAAGGGCTGAATTTATCGCCAATTTGGATCGAAGCAAGGCTTTTCAACTTTTTTCAGGATGAGCGAGTTGCATAAATGCGCTGTAACTCGAGAACTATTGGATGTTAAGTATTGGAATGAAATATCTGGAGGGAAGAAGTACGATTGCGAAGCAATTAAATAGATATAATTTGAACATAAACGGTCTTGACATTCGCACTGTTGGAATGGAACGAATTTTTACTTTCTTCTCATCATTCGTTCATTTTTATGAACATCTATTATAAAATGTATACTCGCAGCATCACATCGTAGATATCCGACAAGGATCCTAAAAAAGGGTTGGGTGATGTCCCGAGCCTGAAGCTGGCGAAAAAAATTTGGGCAATTGAAGAGAAAATGACTTTTCGTTGCATCCCATCGATTCAATGAGATTGAAGTTTGCATCGGAATGCAATTGAAAAAATTCTTTTTCCAGATTTCTCTATTTCTTTTAGCAGATTTGAGGTACGAGAATTGGTTAATCATTTTTCAAGATGCTCGGGTAGAGATCTACAATCGAAATATGCAAAGAAAACTTTTTATATAGTAATACAAATAACAAAATGAAGATAGTAAAAAAAAAATTATCGTAGCATTTCATTTATGCATAGTGAACAAAAAAAAAACTATTTTATAAACGATGTTTACACGTGACGTCGAAGTTTCCATAGTTGGAAAGCAACGAAACTTAATTCTTTTTAAATGCTCAATACTTTGCCGATACAGAGTGTGAAAATCACTCAAACGTTTCCACGTGTTTTTAGTAGAGATTTATGACCTCAATACGCAAAAACAAAATGCTTTGGTAGTAATAAAAATAAAGAAATGAAAAATGAAAGGAAAACAAGATCCCTGCATTCCATCGATGCAAACTTCAACGTTGTTTCTTTATAAGTGTCTCTGATCCAGAACCGCAGAAAGAGCGTCTATACTTTTAGTCGGCGGTGCGTAAGTTAAATTTTAACGCGTAGACCGAAAAACGCTTTGCTTTTTACTTCTACGATTAGCCCAGCAGACTCGTTCAGCTTTGAGGATGGGCAGTACGATGTAAAAAAAATAGTTTTGGTAATACGTGCTTGAATTTAAAACTGCAACAAAAAACTACAGGGTTAAAGTTACTCCGTGTTTGCTTTAAGAGTAAAAGGGTGTCCGGACATTCACGGCCCTCAGCGTCCCGAGTACAAAAAATCTCCAGTTACTCTGATTAAGATATTCCTTTCGCGGTAAAATGTTCTGATAAAATTTCTTGTCAGCCGTTTTAGGTCACCAAACTCATTTGCACGTTTTTACGTATTTTTATTACGGATTTATGACCCCCAAGTTGCAAAAAAAGGTTTCGAAAAGTAATAAAAATGAAGAACTAAGAAAAAACAGTCCCTGCATTCCAGGAATGCAAAATTCAGCGTCATTATTATACCCAATGATAAACTGGAATAAAAGAATTCACGCATATTTAGTAGATTTAGATATTTTTACATTTACTCTGAAAAGTCGCAGCTACAAAAATTCTTCCGCTAGTCACATTTTTCGAAGTTTTATCATTAATATTTTCTTTAAACATTTGGTGACTTGGTCACCAAATTTGGTGATATGGTTTATGTTGTCGATGCAGTCTTTGGAATTTTTTACACGTGGAACAGTTTATATCAGGAATTTTAAATTATTTAGTGTTTAAACGATTACATAGAAATGTGGCCAGCGTGTCATCACTATAAAGTTCCACGACATTGGCGTTTGCATCGTTGGAATGCAACGATGCGATAAATTGTTTTATTGCCTAATATTCTGTATAAGAAGATATAAAGATCTATACAGATATAAAGATCTATAAAAAGGATCCTGCAAAAGTTTAAGCGATTTTTGAGGCTTAAATTTGCCAAAAAAATTGGACTATGGAACTTTCCTTGCATTGTGAGTTTGCATTGTTGGAATGCGACGTAAATTCCGTTAAATTCTTTTATTGCCTAATATTCGGTACAAGAAGATATAAAGATCTTTATAGATCTAAAGATATAAAGATCTATAAAAAGGATCCTGAAAAAAGTTTAAGCGATTTTTGAGGCTTAAATTTGCCAAAAAAATTGGACTACGGAACTTTCGTTGCATTATTGGAACGCAACGTAAATTCAGTTAAATTCTGTTATTGCCTAATATTCCATATATTAGGAGTACAACTTTCCAGTGACCGTTTTACTTAGAGAGCCACTGCGGCCGAAGTAGTGGCCCTAGCTCAATAAAAAAAAGTGGCATTTTAAACTAGAGGCTCTGCCAATGTAAACAGTTTAAAAAAGCTAACGGATACGTGTATGCATTATAAAGTTATTGGCACTCAAACATGGCAACCTACGAGCCGAATTCTCAGCATTTGCGGGAACTGCTCCAAAGACAACAAAGGAAGGGATTTTTGCACCTGATTGTGACTGGAGATGAAAAGTGGGTTTACTACAGTAACCCTAAACGCCGAAAATCATGGGGACTGCCTGGTCATATTCTGTCATCGACGCCCAAACCGAATATTCACGGATCCAAAGTGATGCTGTGTATCTGGTGGGACCAGCTGGGCGTTGTGTACTATGAGCTGCTCAAACCATCCGAAACCATCACAGGGGAACTCTACCGACGTCAGTTGATGCGCTTGAGTAAGGCACTCAAAGAGAAACAGCCACAATTCAACGAAAGACATGACAAGGTGATACTGCAGCATGACAATGCTCGACCCCATGCTGCAAATGTCGTGAAAAAGTACTTGGAAACGCTGCAATGGGAGGTTTTATCCCACCCGCCGTACTCTCCAGACATTGCCCCTTCCGACTATCACTTGTTCCGGTCAATGGCACACGATTTGGCTGACCAGCACTTCGTTACTTACGAAGAAGTCAAAAATTGGGTCGATTCCTGGATTCCCTCCAAGGACCAAGACTTTTATCAACATGGGATTCGAATGCTACCTGAAAGATGGGCCGAGGTCGTAGCTAGCGACGGGCAGTACTTCGATTAAAAAATATGTAGCCACTTTTTTATAATAAAGCCTTAAACTTTTGAAAAAAACGGTCACTGCAAAGTTGTACTCCCAATATAAAGATCTATACAGATATAAAGATCTATAAAAAGGATTCTGAAAAAAGTTTAAGCGATTTTTGAGGCTTAAATTTGCCAAAAAAATTGGACTATGGAAATTTCCTTGCATTGTGAGTTTGCATTGTTGGAATGCGAAGTAAATTCAGTTAAATTCTTTTATTGCTTAATATTTGGTACAAGAAGATATAAAGATCTATACAGATCTAAAGATGTAAAGATCTATAAAAAGGATCGTGAAAAAAGTTTAAGCGATTTTGGAGGCTTAAATTTGCCAAAAAAATTGGACTATGGAACTTTCATTGCATTTCAACTATGCAAACTTCAATGTCATTAAATTACCACATAAATGAGACGATTTTCAGTCTCCATTTTTCTTCAAACGTACAGTAACTTTGCTTAAATGTTACCCGTATACTAGGATGTATTTTTACTTCCTTATGGGGAGGGTAGGTGTTTCAGTGTGAAAAAAAAACACTTTTTTGCAAATTTTTTTCATCTATTTGGATAGAGTAAATTTATCGAAACCTTTTGTACATCGCTGAGTGTCATTTCAAGAACATTCCGTGAAATTTGTACGTGAAAATATCCCCAAACAAGTTGGTGCCGCGTTTTTCTCGAAACCACTTTTTCAAAGTCCGTGCTCACTGCCATTTGAAAACTACATGACCGATTTATTTCAAACTTGGTACACACTTTCAACATACAAAATACCTCCCCCAACGGTTAGTTTGAGATTTTTTTCACATTGAGGGGGTTTTCCACCCCCAAAATGGCGGAATTTTTCGTGAAAAATAGCACTTTTCACTTTACATGACCACCAAAAATTTAGAAATGAAAAAAAAAAAATTATCAAAGACCGTTGGGGGAAGGATTCGATGATCCTTTGACTAAATTTTAATGGTACTTGATTTCAGATTATTGCTAGCTGAGATACAGTGAACACCGCAAATCGTGTTTTTCCAAAGGCGTTCTTGGAAAAGCTTTGTCACCGGCTTGTTTGTGGATATTTTCGCGTACAAATTCCACGGAATGTTCTTGAAATGACACTTAACAATGTACAAGAGGTTTCAATAAATTTACTCTATCCATATAGATAAAAAAAATTCGCAAGTGTTTTTTTTCACGCTGAAAGCCCTACCCTTCCCTTAACGTCGAAAATTTGTTAACCGTTGAATATTCGTGTGCGTGAAACGAGCACCGTTACGAACGAGTCCTTAGCGTTGCAATTAGCATCCTCGCGATTAGCATCCTCGAGTACAGAATTTTTTTCCGCCACTTAGCATACAGCCGCACGAAAGAAAATACTTTCTATAAAATTCCAAATTGAAAACTAACGATCGTGAACCCGGAATTGGGAAATGCTCAGCAAAGGACAAAAAAAATCTCGTCTGCATCGGATTGCATCGAACGCGATAATTTTTCCCCGCATAAAATTGGCGTATGCCTCGGTTTAATCTTACAGCGAAAAAAACGACACGCGAACTCGTGAAGATACGACAAAACAGCGAAAGCGACGATTTCTGTGTTTTTTTGTCGCTCGTCAAGTTGGAGTTACGTAATCGATTGAAAAGTTGCGGAATGTGAGAGAAAAGCGGGTCGCTCGACCTCGTGGACGAGAGAATCGTGGATTTCTGTTCTTATTATTTGAGATCGAGGTTTTTCTTTTTTGTAATCACCTTATAACGAGGCTCGGATTCATGACATTGACGGACAAAGCGGTGTAGGATCCAACGCCTATCGCAGGAGCATAAAACTTGACGAGGCTACATTTGGTCACCGGTTGCAGACCGAGTTTACTCAAAATTGAGGCGGGACACGAATTTCCAGTACCGGCCATACTTATAACGCGTTTACGCTGTAACGAGATCACAATTTAATCGTCACTCTTCGATTTATCTTGAATCGCGACACTGGCAAAAAAAAACGCCGACTATCTCGCGAAAAATCACGCGGACAACGTAACCTCACCGGATCGCGAACTGCGATCGTGTCTCTAGAAATGTTTCTAACCCAACATCGCCCGGGAAGGGAGAGAGAGAGAGAGAGAGCGAGAGAGAGAGAGAGAGAGAGAGAGGGAGTAGGACGCGCCCTCGTACAAATGTGCTTATCACGACGCACTAAAGAGCTGACGCAAATTTAAAATAGAATCTTGCAAAATTTCTTCTAACCGCTCCCGCATAGTGAACAATCGGCAAAACACAAAATTCGATATTTCAATAGTCCTACTCGCGTCACCGCATAATTTCCCACGAAGTATGACGTAATTACCATTGAGAAAAACGTCACAACAGGGAGCTTTAACGGGTTAGGGTCAATTATGAGGCAAAAAAAAAACGCATTTTTGTGATTTTGTTTACAGCTCGTTTATTTATGTCCATACCAGTATTTTTTCAATAAAACAATACATCTTTGAAGAAGTTCCAATAATATTTTTATGACAAAATATTGAGCTGCAGCCGAATTGTAAGCGATCCCCGAGATATCGAAGAAAAGCGTTTTGCCGTCTACACGGCTACTCAAGACTGGATCATCTGTAATGAAAATGATTAAGGCCTTAGGCCACAGTAACGGGTATAAAATCATGTCCGAATTTAATCATTTTTTTCGTATGAAAAAGTGATTCATTCATAAAATTGATTACACATCTATTTAGTATGACTATTAAGAGGGAATGATACCTTATCGCGGTCGGTATGGTAGAACAATTATAGATTCCCAAAAATCTCGAAAACGGCTCTTCAGATCCCGTCGAAACTTTGCCAAACGACGACAAATAGATAGACGAACAGCTGTCTTCCCGTCAAATTTTCTGAATATGAGAAAAAAAATGTAGATTGGCTTATCATAAGCCAATCTAGTTTTTTTTTAAATCGATAATTGTTCTACCATACCGATCGTGATGCGGTATCATTCCCTCTTAAGGAGGTACGGTGATGGGCATGCTAGTAAACTTAGAGCCTATTTCACGTCGCAATACCGCCACGTTTTAGATAAATGTATATGGCCTATTTTTCGAGAAATATTTTTTAAGTATTGAATTTCGAGTTTCCTATTATTTTTATAATATGGAAACAGCCTTAATAATCTAATACACGACTTCAGTAGTACGCCATATCGTTGACGTTTAGCATCGTCGCATTTTCGGTGGCTGTCATCGGTTCCACGCGCCCGGCTTATTATTTTTTGTAGCCGGTTAACATGGAGAATGAAAATACTGTGGAAGTTTATCGAGGAGTAACGGGATTGTATCTGAAGTCCAGTTTAGAGACAAATGTAGATTCTGACGGACAAGAATAAGAAAATGAAAGGATAATATTGCGATTGCAAATAAAAAACGTCGCGTTGAAGTTAACCTCAATGTCCAATGTCCAATCTGTCCAAAGTCAAAACATATTTCATCGATTGTTATGTTATTTTTCCCTTTCCCAATTTTCACAATATTTGCAGGTATAAAAAGGAACGTTTATTTTATATGATGGTTCTCCCATGCTGAATTTATATACAGATGCGTTGTATAGGTACATGTCGCCAGAAAAATTGATATGCCTTTGCTGTACGTAAAAGAACTTCAAGTAAATATCGACGAAAGGGCCTTTATAATCCATTAAAAAATGTTCGGCTTCGCCCAATCATATTTTTAATTCGCGTTGAAAATATCCGATAGACGAATCAAATTTGCGCGGGTATCCGGCGTTGCCACACGTCGAGCAAGATGGCTGCTGTTACGTCACGAGAAGTCTCGCTCTCCCAAAAACTGCGGTTTTTGCGACTTTATTTCTAAATTTATTGCTTATTTCTGCGGTGAGCTTTCCAATTCAAGGTGCCTTATCGATCACAAGGATTCAACGAAGGCAACTATCAGTTTTTTTTACGTGTTTCTTGGCTCCGAGTAGCACAAAAAAATCGATATATGAGAGGACAGGCACATTTTGTCGTCTACGTGTGACTAATTCACCAACTTTAACAATTAATAACTCGGAAAGTGTACGGTAAATCTCGTGGAAACTCCGCATACGCATGGACGAAGGTCTCAACAATGCTATAAAAAGAAATCGGGCTTTTATCTTGAACTCGCTCCAATCACCGTACCTTCTTAAGCTGGTAGAAATTATATATTTTTTTTTTTCGATGTAAAAAATGGCCGACTACTAATATTTTCTTTTGTTATCCTTTTTTAGGCGCTCCGCGGCGTGTGACATTTAGTAGTCACAATTTTTTACCTAGAACAGAAAACAAAAATTCTCGTCAATCTACATTAGAATCCCTAGAGAAGTACGTAGGGAATTAAAAAAAAAATGTTTTATGCAAAAGTTGTAGGTACTTCTACTTACGATTGTGGACCGTGACAAAGCCGTGCGTGGTCCCAAAATGCAAAACGAGGTATAAATCCGTTATCCGGCAAATATGATCTACAGGAAGACTAGAGGTAAGGAGCCGTCCATATATTACGTCATCGATTTTGGCTGATTTTCAACCCCCCCCCCCCCCAAATCATCATATCCTTCCTATCGTCATCATCCAATTATCGTTACCGTCATCCAACGATCAGACCCCCTCCCCCTATTTTAATATGACGTAATTTATGGACCGCCCCTAAGGAGTACGAACGCCTGTGGCGAGCCCGATCCAAAACCGTCCGTGAAACTGTGGATTTTAGTAGTGAGTGTTTTCACGGCGTGCGTCGCTAGTGCATGGCCGCACCGAAGTGAACTAAGCGACAAGAACACAACCGACGTTATGTGTCATCGATGATTCCCGCTCGTCGTCCGTGTTGGCAGAAAGCGTGTTCGGGCTAACCAATTTTTCGAATTGTGTTAGATGTAAAAAAAAAATAATTGTCTCGGTATAAAATATATTTAGTGATCTGCGGCGAAAACAATCAATCGTAGGTAAAAAAAAATAATACTTACATTCATAAAAAGAATGGTTTCGTTTTATCGTATCATTATCGTACCGAGTGAAATAAAAATTATCACAAACGCGAGATATGGAGCAAGTGTCCCGTCGATGAGACAAAACGTGCAATATGTGGATTTTTTTCGTATATTGCACGTTTGGTCTCATGTCTCGAAAATAAACAAAATGTTTATTTTCGAGGCGTGAAAATGGGAAGTGAGTGGGTGAGTGGGTGAAATATCAATTTGCCATTTTCATAGAAACTCAAAGTAAATAAAGGCTTGTAATATTGTTTGAATTGTTGCTTTCAGTGCCCGAGCGCGAGACAAACTTGGAGTGCAGCGATCGATCGAGGACTGCCGTTAAAATCAACACTCTCCATCAAGTTCTCGACAAAGTTTCGGACATGAAAAAATTAGAGTACGTGGGATGCCAAGCACACAATGAAGAGCTCACGAAGAGAGTGATAAACTACTATCTCGTCATGAGAGGACATTTTCTAGCGCGATCGGTCAACGAAAATAATCACGCAAGGAAAATTAAAACGAAAGACAATAGGAAGAAATCAAAACTGTAAGATCGATTTATCTGTACAGCGTGTCATAATGTGCAAATATGATGTGTGATAATTTGTAAATCTTTTGTTTGAATTCAAAATTCTTATGAATTTTCTTGTGTCTATGTTTTTACTGCTTCCGCAACGAAAAAAAAAACATTGACTCAATATCTGTATTCCGTTATTATTATTTATCTGTACAGCGTATCATAATGTGTAAATATGAGATGTGATAATTTGAAAAACTTTTGTCTGGATTCAAATTTCTTATGAATTTTCTTGTGTCTATAAATGAATTTTGTTTGTTACGGTTACCGCAAAGAATAAAAAACTGACTTCATTTCTGTTTGTCGTTGTACTCTTTATCTGTACAGCGTGTCACAATGTGTAAATATGGTGATAATCTGTAAATTCTTTGTCTGGATGCAAATTTCTTATGAATTTCCTTGTGTCTATAAATACATTTTGTTTGTTACTCCTTCCGCAACAAAAAAACTGACTTAATTTCTGTATTTCGGTATTCTCCAAAACAATCTATATATAAGAATTCTGTCTATCTATATAGAAATTGCCTTCACCAACTGGTTGGACAACTAATTTGATGAAATGATCGCTACATATGAAGTGGCAAAGGGTGCTTTTTGCATATCGTACGGCACTGCCTTTACAATTCATTTGATCAAATTATCGCTCCATATGAGGGAGCGTATCGTACGGCACTGGTTTGTTGCTGACTTTACTTCGGTGCGGTAGGAGAGCAGCGCCGCCCTTCTCGTCCTCACTTTTGCGGACGTTTCGACGACACACGGCGTTCGTACTCCTTACCTCTAGCCTTCCTGTTCATTGTACCCACTTGGATAACTATAGTCTTTTGGTTTTTTTCAGGTTTACAATAAAGTTACTTTTAAGGGGTAAGGCCACTGTAACGGCCCAAAAAAAAAGGTTTTTTCACTAATTTTTTGCTCCCGAAATTGAAGGTATTTTAAAAAAAACTTTTAATGGTGTTATCGGGCATACATTAAACTTTATTATAAAATTTTTTTACAGTAAAAAAAAAAACAAAATGGCGGTTCCACAGCTATCTTCCCGGGACATGTTTTGCTTCCAGGGCTCCGCGGCACGCAGCACCACTGGTGCACTTTTGAATCTAGAACAAAAAAAAAACCATTAATCTAGAGGGCTATAGCTAGAGAATGTCGATCGGATTTCAAAAAGTATCAATTTTTGTGGATTTGGCGTGCGTTTGAAAAAAAAATTGATTTTTGACGAAAAAAACGGCAAGTTTTTTGTTAATAAAAAATCAATAAATAAAGTTCTTGAAAATTCCGATCGACATTCTCAAGATAATGTAAATGTTCACATCTGGTTAAAATTTCAAGTAAAAAAAATGAAAATTGTTCGAGTTATGCTGCGTGCCATTTTGAAAAACCATGTTTCGAGAAAAACGCGTTTAAAGTTTTGCGAATAGTTTTTTATTGGAAAAAATTAAAAAAAGAAGAAGCACAGGACCTTTTTTTCTTATTCTAGAGGGTTTAAACTATTTTTTAAGCCAATAAAAAAAAATCGATTTTTCAAAAAATTTACAGTGGCCTTACCCCTTAATTATATTTAGGTCCGTCATGCATTTTTGACATTGAATATCATAATTTGCCTTCACCAGCCAATTGTACAGCTAGGTTAGGTTCCTATGAGTCAACAATCGATTTTCATCTCTCTCGCACAGCCTACATCACTCTATCGCAGCGACACTCCCGGCCACTAGGCGAAACGGCCGGTGCTTCAAACCGAGGACATACCCCCACCACCAGAGTTTGAAGACCTGTATGTCAGACCCTGCCCAGGATATTGTGACTGGTCATCTTTCAGGCTACTTAACTCGACAACTAGTCAGCTCGCGTCACTATCGGAGCCACAGTGGCAGTGGACTCGACAAAATAAAAGTAATCACGAACGAATTCAAATTCCCCGTTCGAAACGAAGTGTTCCTATAGAACTGCCAAAACAAACCAATCTCCAACCCAATATCGAAATATCCCGCTTCCCTCCAGCCGCGATCGTACTAGTGCGTTTCCGTTCCGCAAGTTTGCTAGCCCTGCGTTCGGCGCAGCGGGACAGGAAGAGCGCGCCTGCAGCGCCACGCCGCGGCGCAAGCGCCTGGCCTCCGTAGCCTCGACGCATGCGCACTCGGCTCTCGACGCTGAACTCGTAAACATTTTTTTTCCAACTCGGGGGAAACATCGTCGGTTGATATTTACGAGGTAAACAGAGCCTCGTAATGGGCCCAATCTGCGTTCTCGCGGCATTACGAGGAACATTGCTCCTTGATAGCGTTATTATTGTGATAACGGGCGCGATGCTTCGCAGGCTAGAGTAACCACGGGTGCAATGCGGTGACGTCACGGTCAGACGATATCGTGCAGCGGTGAAGAACGCTGCTGCGGGAGTCAATAATGGCGGGTGCGTATCTCGCGTTAAGAAACGGAAGCCATTTTTCTTTCCTCATCGTCGCGCGTTTGATATATTGATTGCGCCTAATGAGCTCTTTATCCTTAACCGATAATAAAGATGTCACGAACTTCGTTGCAGATCTTTACGCCAAGTACAACTGCACGTATTGCCAGGAGGACATAACGGGCCTTCGCGTCAAATGCGTCGAGTGCCAAGATTTCGATCTGTGCCTGCAGGTGAGAGCACGGGCGCGTTATATCGCCATATGCAAACCCCCGCCTATCACGTGACCTTCGATAAAACTACCCCACTCCCCCACCCGTCGCTCTCTATCGCCGTTTGTTTTCGTGTTGCTCCTTTTCGCCCGGCCTATTCGCGAATGAAAGTCGAATGAATTGGCTCATTCTCGCAGGATCGACTATATTCGCACGAGACGAGACATTCGAATGATATTTTATCACCGACATTTATCGTTGATCGTTCTTTTACATTTATTCTTTACCATTCTATGTTTTATTGAATGAACCGTTCACAAAACACTGGCCAGCGAAAGATTTGGGTTCCTCGGAGCCTGGAAAACGAATTTATATTTTTTATAGGCATTGTGCGTTTATCGCATGTACGTGTAGAGTTGTAGGCCTTTTTTCGCTGATTTAGAACACCTGCGCAGGCCATCGGCCGCAGCCTCGAGCCCAATTCGTTTTATCAGTAGACTAGCTTTTCGACCGCAGCTTTGCTCGCGTAGACTCCTGAATGCTCCTTACAGCTTTACACCACAGTAACGAGTATAAAATCATGTGTGAATTTAACAATTTTTTTTTGCATGAAAAAGTGATTCACTCATGAAATTAATTACGCATCTATTTAGTATGAATATCAAGCTGTAAATTTTTTTTCCCATGTAATACGACTGACTAATATTTTCTTTTGTTATTTTTTTTTAGCTCTGTGGCGTGACATTTAGCATCCACAATTTTTTACCTAGAACAAAAAACAAAAATTCTCGTCAATCTACATTAGAATACCTAGAGAAGCAGGGGCGGAATTAAAAAAAAAATTTGTTTTATTCAAACGTTGTAGGTATTTGAACTTGAGAAATGAGTTTTCTGTGAAAAATTTCGTTGTAACTGCTCGTAAAATGAAAATTTTTCGATTGAGGATGTTTGGTACGGGCGATAGAGTGTTGCCATGCTACAGCGTGTTAAAAACATAAAAAATTTCAAAAAGTTCAGAATTTTAGAAAATTCGGTGAATATATTCTTTAGTGCCAAATTTGAGAATACAAATTTTTTCAGATTTTTCTTCTGCACAGTTATCGAGTAAGTTAACATTAAAGTTCACGTGTATAAGCATAGAGTTTCCATATATATATAGGTATACATTGCGGGCATAAGAAATCTGCTTTAAGGGGTAAGGCCACTGTAACGGCCCAAAAAAAAAGGTTTTTTCACTAATTTTTTGCTCCCGAAATTGAAGGTATTTGAAAAAAAACTTTTAATGGTGTTATCGGGCATACATTAAACTTTATTATAAAATTTTTTTACAGTAAAAAAAAAACAAAATGGCGGTTCCACAGCTATCTTCCCGGGACATGTTTTGCTTCCAGGGCTCCGCGGCACGCAGCACCACTGGTGCACTTTTGAATCTAGAACAAAAAAAAAACCATTAATCTAGAGGGCTATAGCTAGAGAATGTCGATCGGATTTTAAAAAGTATCAATTTTTGTGGATTTGGCGTCCGTTTGAAAAAAAAAATTGATTTGTGACGAAAAAAACGGCAAGTTTTTTGTTAATAAAAAATCAATAAATAAAGTTCTTGAAAATTCCGATCGACATTCTCAAGATAATGTAAATGTTCACATCTGGTTAAAATTTCAAGTAAAAAAAATGAAAATTGTTCGAGTTATGCTGCGTGCCATTTTGAAAAAACATGTTTCGAGAAAAACGCGTTTAAAGTTTTGCGAATAGTTTTTTATTGGAAAAAATTTAAAAAAGAAGTTAAAAGGATTTAAACTATTTTTAAACTAGAGGGTTTAAACTATTTTTTAAGCCAATAAAAAAAAATCGATTTTTCAAAAAATTTACAGTGGCCTTACCCCTTAATGCTTAATTACTCGATAACTGAGTAGAAGAAAATTTTGAAAAAAATTGTGTTTTCACATTTAATATTGAAGAACATTATGACCAAATTTAATCAATTTCTCAACATTTTGACTTTTGTACCGAAACCCCTTAAGGGGAGATATACACCTAGGAGTCGGAAAAAGGTCATTTTTATGAATTTTTTCAAGGAAAATATTTGAAATTTCGGATCGGGGTTTTAATTATCTAAAAGTATATACATTCAAAAATATGTTTAATTATCTTTGTTTAAAAATAGGGGCCGTCCATATATTACGTCATCGATTTTTGCTGATTTTCGACCCCCCCCCCACAATTATCCTATCGTCATTTCCTAATGACCCCCCCCCTCTCGCAAAACTGACGTCATTACCAGTTTGGCAAAATTAAAACATTTGCGGATTTGAGAAAAATTGGGTAACATTAAAACATTTTGTTATAGAATCATCTTTTATTATTTTGTACTTTGGCAATGTTTATTAATATAATAATATTATTCTTCCCTATTCTTTAGTTTTCTTTGGATAGCTCCCACATTTTGTTATAGAATCATCTTTTATTATTTTGTACTTTGGCAATTTTCATTAATATAATAATATTATTCTTCCCTATTCTTTAGTTTTCTTTGGATAGCTCCCACGGAGTTTTCACCCATTCTTGCAAATCCTGGATCGCGGGTAATATCTCCGTATCCTCCCCATATCCATTTTGGCTCGATCGAACTATTTTCATAGGTACGCTGTTATTTGAAGTTCTCGAATATAATGTAGACAAACCTTATGTAATAAATAAATAAATAATGAGTTCAATAATTAATACCATTAGGTACTTGCAAAATATTTTTCATCACTCATGCGGGGAAACCACTCTAGTTGTACAATATACTATTGTACATCTTGAATTAACTGGTATCACAAGAATGACGTCAATTTCGAAACGCCCCCCCCCCCCCCCCATCCATCATTTACCGTCATCCGCAGACGACCCTCCCCCCCCCCCCCCCCAAATTTAGAACGACGTAATATATGGACGGCCCCATATCAAAAATATACAAGGATATTGTATGATCCTTGGAGCGTCGTAAAAAAATCTGTGTATACGGTCCCCACTGGCGTTTCTTCAAAAATCATCTGAACAAAAAAAAACAAAAAGATTATTAAATTGGATACTATAATTTAGTACTTGTCATAGCCGATTTTGGAAATATCGATTTATGACAAAATGGCGGACGTTTGAACATAAATAGTGATTTTTGGGCCAAACATTCGTTATTATTTTGCCTATAAAACAAAAACTAAGTAACGGACAAAAAAATCCTATGACAAGTATTAGATAATGGTGTATAGAATAACCACAAAAAACCTCAAGGCAATCGGTTCATTGGTTTTCGAGAAATTTTGGGTACCGATTTGAAAAACGTGGTTTTGAGAAAAACGCGTTTGAAAATTTGGGAATGAATAAATCATGAAATTTGTCAACTTACATGGAGTCATCGATACCAGGCCCATAGTGTAGGGCTTCTACGGTCGACGGAATGCTCATAGCTTTTAAATTCTCGACCTCGACCATCTAGGTGTATATCTCCCGTTAAGAAATGAATTTTCAGTGAAAAATTGCGTTGTACACTGAGAAAAAGAAATCGTTGAATGTGCAAAATGCATTTTGTTGTCTCGAAATTTTGTTGTTTTAACAGTTGCTCAGACATGCTAAATAAGCTACAGTTCACACGACTACAACTATCAGTTAGATTGACAAAACGTTTGGTATGCCAATCAAAAATCATGTTGAACGTATTTAAAGATACGTTTTGTTAAACCAACTGAATTTTGGTTGGATGAACGAATGTTTTTTTTTCAGTGTAACTGCTCATAAAATGAAAAGTTTTCGATTAATCAGAAATTCCTTACGTGCTTCTCTGCGAAATGCAATTAGGAACATAACTTTTAAATTTGAAGTAAATCGAGTGAAAATTGTTGGAGTTATTTGTCACGAAAATTGGAAAAAAGCTTTTTCGAGAAGTTTCGAGTAGTCGGCCATTTTGTACATCGAAAATATATATATATTTTTTCTAACAGCTCGATATTCATACTAAATAGATGTGTAATTAATTTTATGAGAGAAACACTTTTTCATGCGAAAAAAAAATTATACCCTTTTGTTTAAACACCTCTAAAAAAATACATTTTTCAGTTTTTTGGTCAGAGTTAGGTTCGTATAGAAGGAAAACATGTTCTTAAAGTAATCTTCAAGCCGTATTGATTTCCGATGAAAACTGTGGCCTCCAGAGTGTACACAAAAAGGAAAGTCTGATGGCGACCTTAGATGGGCAGCAGGCTATACGTCCCAAATTTTCAGATGAAATTCTTCGAAAAAATTAAAATATGTGGAAAATATTCCCAAAGTTTGAATAAATTCCATGCATTCATTTTTTGTAAAAAAAAAATCATGAAAATCACTTAAAAACGTACTCCTAAACTGGTTTCCCGCCTTAAAACGGGAGAGCGACAAAGCTGCATGCCAACTACACGTTGGCTATCATCGGCTCTTGTTCAAAAGTACAAGCTACGCAACTACAGTAAAACCCCTATCAACCATGGTGCTCGGAACCGAACAATTAACACACAGATAACTGACGTCCGGTTAATCCGAAATAAATTTTATACAACTTTTTATAATTATCAATCCCATCACAATTTTATCTCAGTGTACACATGACTTCTTATATCTAATGATAATTATCTACGCTACATTGTGTCATATTTTAATCTTCTTTCTCAAAAAAGCTAGTTGATTTCGTTTGTTTTTACAAGCTTTTGTTTAACTTGATTTTCTGTGAGATACAGAACGGAAAATCGATATTTATCCCACCTCCCGACTACTTGGAGCTCTGAAATTTTGCAAACATGCTTCTAAAAGGTGACAATGCATGATTCAACGTAAAAAAAATATCCATAACATTTTCAACTTTTCATGTAAAATTAGCGATATCTAATCATCCATATAAAATCTCACTAACCCATACAAACAAATTCGCAGCCGACTGTGTTTGTATGCGAAAAGTTTATATGCAGCAATTGGTCGTAAGTTCAACCCCAATTATAGTCTTTGTTATTTTTTACAAGCATTTCATGTTCTTAACGTACAAACTTGTAAACTATTAAACTACTAGTAACAGCTAACTAGTAAAATTAATTAAAGACTAAAAAGAGAAAATAATTTATATGTAAAAAAATATTTTTAAAAAACAAGCTTTTATTTAATGTACTGAAAAGTGGAAAATATATTTTTTTTACCAAGTCACCTATGTGTGACTATAAATAAAAGCTTGGGGCGGTCAACATTTAGACATGTAATATTCAATTTACATAAATCCGTTAACATATCAACTGTATTTAATTTACTGTAAAACAACCTTAGATTCCTTAAATAAGTATCCTGAAACTGAGTATAAACGTGTGTGATAAGAATTCCGCTAATTACTATCGTGCCGAATTAAATACGGTCATAGAAACTGAATTAATCAAATTTATTGAACATTTAAAAAGTTGAGCGACATTTAACAAGTTTTCATGTATAGTCACATACGTGACTTGGTAAAAAAAAAACTATTTTCTACTTTTTGGTATATTAAATAAAAGCTTGTTTTTTCAAAATATTTTTTTTTACATACAAATTTTTGTTTCGCGCTCAACGCGAGCGACGGTGCCTGGTCGTACGTGCGAGGCGCTTGAGCGAGACCTTGGTTAAGGCGTTACCCCCACTTGTAGCGCAAAAAAGGCCTTTTTCGTGAATTTAAAAAAAAAACTACAAAACTTTTTTAATCGATCAATATACCATCTTAAAGAACACATCTTGAAGAACTTTCAGTAATTTTTTTATTGAAAAATATTACATTGTTTAGTGGCAAATGGCCGTCAATGAAATAATGTTTTTATATACACGGTTTTCGGTGACCAACATTGCGGCGAAGTGGATCATCTGAAAAAAAAATGCGGATGGATTTAGTCAAATATAAGTATAAACTAGTCTTTAATCGAAGGATTTTAAAAAATATTCATTTTTCACAAAACGGCGGACAGTCAAAGTTAATGGTTCGATTTTAACGAAAAAAAAAAACGGTCGTTTTTTGGCTATCAAACGGCCATTTTTTTTTCGAAAAAAAAAGATCGAACGATTAAAGACTACATTTTTATGTATTAAATAAACCTGCAAAATTTCAAGAAGATCGGTTCATTAGTGTTCGAGTAATCTTGGTCACCGACTTCAGAAATTACATTTTGAGAAAAACGCGTTTAAAGTTTCAATTTCCGGTCGTTTACACAACGGATTCTTCTCTTTCAACGCTCATATCTCAGTCAATTTTGTTCGGATCGACTTGAAATTTTCAGGACATATTCTCAGATACTTATACTTCAAAAAAATGCAATAAAAAAAATCGATTTTTTCAAAATCGCAAGTGGGGGTAACCCCTTAAGGCCTTAGGGCCACTCTAGAGGCCGAAAAAATAGGCTTTTTGGGGATTTTTTTTCTTCCGCAAAACTACAAAATAAATCGAGATTACGAAAAAGGGTATTTATCGTACATATCAGTGACTGTATACAATAATTTTTTTGAAGCGATTAATTTCAAAATGGCGGCTCTGCAGCGTTTTTGCGATGACGTCTCCGTTTCTCCAGGGTCCATGGCCGGACAAGCAGCTCCTGTAATTTTCTAATTATAATGAGTTAATTATTTTTTTTCGATTATATTTAATAACTGCTATAGAAGTACGTAGGATTTTTTCGATATATTGATTTTTGGCCAGACGGCGCACTTCTAAAGTGGCAAGTGAAAAATTTGTTTAAAAAATAGTCAGATAATTGTTAATAACAAATGAATTATGCAATATAAACAAAATCCTACGTACTTTCATAGACAATGTATTTTTCAAGATATGTTCAACATTGCAAGTTAATCGGTTGAAAATTGTCTGAGTTATATTTCCGGCCAACTTAAAAAATGCAGTTTTGAGATATACACGTTTGAAGTTCAAAAGGAGCTCGCTGCGGACCAGGCGATCTTGTACTAAAATTCGAAAACCGAGTACTTAGAGATTTTGCCGCCCATAATCTTTTGGGATATCATTTTTGATATCCTCCTATCACCTAGGGGACCATTGAAAAAAATTGATTTTTCGAAAATTCTAGAGTGGCCTAACCCCTTAAGGGGTTATATATAGTCAAGAGGCCCAAAAAGATCGATTTTTCAAGAATTTTTCTTGCGAAGACCTTTCAATCCATTAACGTAAAAATTTGTACACATATTATGGTAACTTTTAACTGCATTTTAACATTTCTTATTTGTAAAAATTATTATTTTGAAAGCTGCTATAGCTGATCTCCGGGAGCGCCTCTAAAAAAAGGCGTCTTGCGGTGAGCACGGTATTTCTGGACTGGATAATCTAAAATGAAAAAACCAAAAATATGTCGTTAATATAATTATCTTGTAATTGATCGAAGGAATAAGCAAAATAATAGTTTTTGACAAAATGGCGGCTTCTCAAAAAAAAAAATCGATTTTTGACAAAATGGCGGCTTCTCAAAAAAACATCGATTGTTGACAAAATGGCGGCTTCTCAAAAAAATTCGGGCCTTAAATTGTTTATAAAATGGAAAATATTTATCGGTGAGAAAAAACCTTCGAATAATTACCAAAAAATATACTTGAAAAGATTGCGTTGAAATTTGAGACTCATCGGTTCAGCAGTTTCCGAAAAATCTTGCTCACCGACTTTAAAAACACAGTTTTGTGAAAAACGCGTTTAAGGGGCTTTTTTGGAAGAAAAGTACTCAATTGAATGGTTCGGAAAATTAAGAGTATATTTGGCTATATTTGACCTATATTCATAATTTTTTCATAGAACAATATTGAGATCCAAGCGATTTCTGCACTGCCTTTGGCGGCGCCAAAAAAAAGTTCCTCCACTGCTGCCACGATTCCGGCCGATTGAGTAGCTGAAACCGAAAACAGAAAAATGTTCAACTGGAAAGTATTTCCTGTACAATGACGTAGGATTTTCGAAAAATATCAAAATCCAACAAAATGGCATAGTTATGAAAAAAGTCTGTTTTCTTGCCTACAAAATGGTCGTTTTTTTCAATGCCAAATCGTCAATTTTCATCCAATCAAAAATATCCTGCGTCATTGTAGAGTAAATATATTCAAGAGTACTCAGTTCAAATTGCAAGTCAATCGGATAATTGCTCTTTGTGTTGCAATGTCAGAAAATTTGAAAAATCGAGAAATTTCGAGAAAAACGCGTTAAAGATTTAATTATCGGTTTTTGCAAGATAAAATGATACGAGATACGGCCTTGAAATTTTTACAGGGTATTCTTGAAAGTACAAACTGTCGGAAAAGGCAAAAACAATCGATTTTTTGAAAATGTCACACTGGTATAGTCCCTTAAAGTTTCAAAAGCACTTTCGAACGGTCTGACACGTCATTACAAATGTGCGTGTAACTTCGAGAATATTCGCCGGATTGACAATAAATGTTCTGTGTGTGTACTTAAATATATGTATATTATGAAAAAAAATATCGATTTCTCGAAAATCTTAACTGTATATAACCCCTTAAGGCAGGATTCTACTTTGAAACCATGAAAAAAACGCTATTTTCGTGAATTTTTTCTGAGAATACTATTAAAGATATCGATATGGGGTTTAAACTGTTCAATAAATACACTCTTTAAGTGCATAAAAAAAAAATTTTAAATGTATTTTATTCATTTTTTGTACACGTAAAATATGTTTAAAGCCAACACCTCGAAAAGCAGGTACCGTTGCCGTGGTCGTGAAATCTTCCCGACGGATGGTCTGAAACAAAAAAATCAAATAGTTTCATGTTCAGTATGTCTTCAGGAACCGACCTAACTAGAATATTTTATATACGTGCAAAATTAACAAAATGGCGGCTAAAATACGAAAAAAAATGCGTTTTTTTTGGGTCTTTTTTTGCAATAAAAAAATAGTTCTAATCAAAATTTTAAGTTGATTGTAGTTAGGTCGGTTGGTACACACATATAGAATATGTGTTCCAAATTTCATAAGGATCGGTTCAGTACTTTTTGAGTTATCACGACCACGGTACTTGAAAATGTCGTTTCGAGAAAAACGCGTTTAAAGTTTTCGTGAGTGATAAATCGTAGAAAAAATTATCTTACCCTCAATCAGCGATGCCTGGGCCATATAATATGCCTTCGACGTGTTCCAGGTGGGTGTTTTCATCCAATTTCAAAGTTTCAAAGTTTCAAAGTAGAATCCTGCCTTAATCGGAGCTTGGCCGTATACCGCGTTCCACGAGTTTCCACGTTTCCGAACCTAAATTTCCGTTCGTATTGTTAATCTCTTCGATGATTTGCTTCTCCGCGTCGACAGTGTTTCTCAGCTGGCGCAGAAATCGGCCAGCATAAGAATGATCATCCCTATCAATTTATGGTAAGTTTCGGCGAGAAGGCTTCGCCACGGCTGTCCTTTCGATCGAGTCCGTGTCCGATTAATCGTCAGAATTATGTTTGCGAAGGATTCCGGTACTATCAGCATATTCAACGGACGTGGCAACTGGACAGCCCGGGAACATCTCAGGTTACTCGACGCCATTGAACAATACGGCTTTGGCAACTGGGAGGATATCAGTAAACATATCGAAGAAAGAAGCCCCGAAGGTAAAGATCCAGCTGAAACTTGTCACCACTGATGAATTCCGTTTGTAACGAAGAGAACTGAATGTTCGGCCTGTTTCGCACTCGCAGAGGCGAAGGAGGAGTACATAGTCAGATATTTGGATGGAAATATCGGTAAACACACGTGGCCACCTACCGAAAGCTACAAACCCAACTTGACCGATCAAACTAGCTCCGATCATGGTCCGCTCTCGCCCGATCTCACGTCCAGGCTCCCGCCTCTCGACATTTCACCCGAGGAAGCTGCCGAACTCGGATACATGCCGCAACGAGACGACTTCGAAAGGGTATTACGAACTTTCTTTCTTTTTCTTCTGGTTGTTGTTGGAGCGTGGAGTTTATCGTCTAGAGCCTGGTTTCCGGCTATTCGGCGGGGGTAACAAGGCTGGTAATTCTGAGGACTCCGTATCAGGGTGTCTACCGACCTGAAAAGTCATGAAAAATCTTAAGGGAGACTTTGTCCTTGGAGTGCCATATTTCAGGTGTTTACATTTTATTTTTTTTTAAAGGAAACGAGTAAAGCTTTTTGAGTGCGGCTTTTTTCTTGCTTTTATTCATGATATACAGAACGTTAAAAAAATTTTTTTTGAAAAAAAAGCCAAAATGGCGGCCGTTGCAGCTCCGCGAAAACAGGTCCTCAAATCGCGGGAGGTAAACGGCTGACATCACTGCCCCCTCTTTGTTGATCTGAAACACAAATTCAAAGCGTATTATCAATCTGTGACCCTTTGGTCATGGAATGACGGATGGGTTTTTCGTTTGGTACAAATTTCGGAAAATGGCGGCAATTAAAAAAAAATCGAATTTTCGCGTTTTTTTTCGCATAAAAAGATAAATAATAAATGCAAAAATGTATCTATCGGAAAAACGATCCGTCATTCCGTGAAGACATATTTTCTGAGTATGCTCTCCAAATTTCAGGTCGATATGTTAATTACAGCGGTCAGGAGAATGTCAGCCATTTTTAAAAACGTGTTTTCGAGAAAAAACGCGTTTAAAGTTTTGTAATGTGTTTACACAAATGTGTTTATAATTGCCGCTAATCGGCAATGCCTGGTCCATAGAGGCATCCCTCCTCTTCTTCTAGCTGCTCATGTTGAGCCGCTAACATCTCCCGCTAAATTTCAAGGACAAAGTCTCCGTTAAATGTCGTGAAATTACACTCGACCATGAAAAAGTCATGAAATGTCATGAAAAATTACCATTCTACCTGAATTACTATACCCTACTAAATTATCGTTGAGTCTATATTCAATATGAACTAACTTTGCGGTACTTGTCGATAGACACGCGAATATCGAATCGATAGAAAATAAAATACAAGAAGGTAAAAGAAAATGATGCGTTATCTCGACATATCAGTTTTTCTTTGTATTCGTGTAAAACGACTAAATGATATTACTCAAAGTTCCTAAATGTATGTAATATTTTTCTAGATGCTCCCAAAACATCTTTCTTTATAGCAATCTTGAAATTATGTTTGTCGCCCATTTTTTACTACGTACGGAATTGTAGTTTGGTGACTTCTCGTTTATTCCGTACACTTTTTATTGGCATACAACACGCATCTGTTTGAAAGGGCAAAATAAAAATATCAAAATTTAGAAAATCGGTCGCACTGTAGAATCATTAAGGGGTAAGGCCACTGTAACGGCCCAAAAAAAAAAGGTTTTTTCACTAATTTTTCGCTCCCGAAATTGAAGGTATTTGAAAAAAAAACTTTTAATGGTGTTATCGGGCATACATTAAACTTTATTATAAAATTTTTTTACAGTAAAAAAAAACAAAATGGCGGTTCCACAGCTATCTTCCCGGGACATGTTTTGCTTCCAGGGCTCCGCGGCACGCAGCACTACTGGTGCACTTTTGAATCTAGAACAAAAAAAAACCATTAATCTAGAGGGCTATAGCTAGAGAATGTCGATCGGATTTTAAAAAGTATCAATTTTCGTGGATTTGGGGTGCGTTTGAAAAAAAAAATTGATTTTTGACGAAAAAAACGGGAAGTTTTTTGTTAATAAAAAATCAATAAATAAAGTTCTTGAAAATTCCGATCGACATTCTCAAGATAATGTAAATGTTCACATCTGGTTAAAATTTCAAGTAAAAAAAATGAAAATTGTTCGAGTTATGCTGCGTGCCATTTTGAAAAACCATGTTTCGAGAAAAACGCGTTTAAAGTTTTGCGAATAGTTTGTTTGGGTTTGTTTGGGTTTGTTTGGGTCGCACAGGACCTTTTTTTCTTATTCTAGAGGGTTTAAACTATTTTTTAAGCCAATAAAAAAAAATCGATTTTTCAAAAAATTTACAGTGGCCTTACCCCTTAAGGGATCGTCTCAGTGTGACCCTCCGAAAAATCACTGATTTTCGCGAATTTTTTTTTTTAAATGTTCAAATAAACTAATCGGTCCGGTTTTTTTTAAATAAATAAATACATTCATGACGAATACAAAATGATTTTTTTATGTTTATTTATTGGATGTACAATAGTTAAAT
The DNA here is from genome assembly GCA_964007375.1 of Ophion obscuratus. Classification (NCBI taxonomy): domain Eukaryota; kingdom Metazoa; phylum Arthropoda; class Insecta; order Hymenoptera; family Ichneumonidae; genus Ophion; species Ophion obscuratus. The sequence goes on along the minus strand of OZ023312.1, from coordinate 82,360,830 downwards.
AAATTGTTGAAATGACACGTAATAAAAAAAAGGTCCTGTACGGTTTCCACGATTGCGGCCGCAATTTTGATCTGAAACAAAAATTTTAAAAAGATTATTAATCTGTAGGAAAGTCGCTATCGCGCTATGGAAGGTTTTTTTTTTAATTTGACGAAATGGCGGCGGTTTGAACAAAAAGTATCGAATTTGGCCCTTTTTCTCGACAGTTTTTAGTAAAAAAAAATAGGAAGATTTCCAAAAAAGAAGCTTCCATAGCGCTATAAAGAATGACGTTAAAAATGTTCTCTTCAAAGGGGAACTAGATATCTTCAAAACTCTTCCTTTGAGAGTGGAAACCGTTTTGAAAAACACTATTCTGAGAAAAACGCGTTTAAAGATTGGCGAGGCAGATGTCTCGCTCCGTTCCCTTTCTACAAGAAACGTTGTAGCGACCGTAATAATTTGAATTTCGATTTAAATATTTGAGAGAATGTTTATTACAGTGTATACTATCCGATAATGCAACAAAAAAAATCGATTTTTCGAAAATTTCACACTGAGACGATCCCTTAAGAACACTTCCATGCCAGAAAGTCATACTAAGAGTCATGAAAAAATCCCCATTCCTTGCCTTAAAAGTTCTTAAATGTCATGCAATTTCAATTCTGGTCAAAATTAGACACCCTGCGTATGTAGGTGATAAAATTACAGACGAGCGCCGAATGGCTTGCCTCACGGTCTTACATACGGGTCTGAAAACTCGATGAAATTTCAGTGGTGGGGGTGACTCGACTATTGAAGGCGAATTTGTGGTGTCGCTAGTATCGATGAGTGTTGTTTTCATTGAATAGGAGATCATCTGCTTTTTCTAGATTTGTGGATATGAAATCTGGTGGTGGGTTAGTTAATCCATGCCAATTTAACATTCTTTAATCTTATACGCTACTAGTACAGTCGTGCTGCAGGTGCTGCGGATGATAAATCCAAGTTTGCCTAAAAATCGAAGTGTAGGATTTTTTTAGGGGATGAAAGGGGATGGGGTGGATTAATGCCAAACTACAACCCCCACGAGGTTGGCGCCGTGAGACAAAATGTTCAGAAAAATCCGGGTTTTATTTTTGTCCACAGCGCCGAAGTCGTGGAAGTTCATTTTGGGGGGAAAAAGTGGGGTGAAATTTTGAAAAATCAGTTTTCAGTCCATAACTCTTTAGAAAAAAATCATACAATTTTTGTTTCAAATGGGAACGTTGTAGCCTTTGAAAAGACGCGTTGAGCGAGTATTTGATCATCCCTCTCCAATAATATCTTCATCCCCGAAGGAATTGTTGAAGTATAAATAAAAAAATTGTTTATTGAAAAACTCAAAAACAATCGATTTTTCGGGGATGGTTTAAATATACGAAATGTAGAGAGTAATTTTCTCTATATTTTCGTTACTATGGACCACCCTTGGATTTTCAGTTTTCGAACCCCTCTCAGCGGTTGAAAATTCACAATGAAATTCTGAGAAAAATATTGACCGATAACAAATAAATACGAGTTTGGCGCTGTTAGTCCAGTCACCTTAGCGTAAGACCTGTTCAAGAGGCCCACCCTCTGGCCAATTTTTTTATAGGTTGTTTGGACCTACAAGAATATAGTCCTGAGTTTTCGAACATTTCCGAGGTATATTTTAGCAATAAAAAATTATTGAAAATTAAAAAATGGATATTTTTGAGATAATTTTTTTGGAACGCGTCCTATCGAAAAAAGTTTCGAATAAAATTTGTTCATCATAACGTCCTCTGTAAAAAAGGTCCTGAAAAAAAGTGCTAACATTGTTAATTAAGCGGTTAATGGCAAATGAAAACGAAAATTCTCCATTTCGTTTTTGCAACCGCAATCGGGTGTTTATCAACATATCGGTTTGAAACTCGTACATGATGTAAAGGAGCCAAACTCCAAGAGAATCGTGCAAGATTTATCGATCTGCGAGATACAGTTTAGCAACAATCTGCGATCATCGCAAAATCTTTGCCCTTCAATAGAATTTGCCGACGGAGGTCCACAGGGTGGAAAAAAATCGAGGAGCTTCGTGTCATCATGCCCAAGCGATTTGGAAAAAAAAAATACGTTTTGTTGAAAATAGATAATGTTTTTTTGGCGATTTTAGATTTTTGCTTATAAACAAATATCAATTCTGACCAAAGTTGCAAAGATATCTGAAAAATTCTTGGATCATCTAACGCGTTTTTGGGAAACGAACAATTGAAAAAAAAATTGCAATATTATGATTACCGCCCGAGATATGAATGTTTTTACGTTTGTTCAATTTTCTATTGTTGTAATAAAGGTTTTTGCAAAATTCGAGTTCCTCAGCAATCCCTACGCTTCCGGCCATGGGATTCAATAAAATTATTCCCTTTACGAGCAATTATGCCATCACAGTTATCGATGTATTTTGATCGACGGCTCGCCGCCGAGCGCGCTTCGTCGAGCCATCTCCTTTCATCCCCTAAAAAAAAACCTACACCCCGATGTTTAGGCAAACTTGGATTTAGCACCCGCGGCACCTACAAAATCACTTGTCAAAAAAACTAGCCTTCTAATTTTCTCCGATTCCGCTCCGGAGAACATTCCGAAAAATGCAATAAAAAAAATCGATTTTTGAAATTCTAACTGCGTATCACCCGTTAAAGAATATGCAATAAAAACATTTTCTATTTTTCCGACCACCACAAGTGTATATAAGGCCTTAATTTACGATTGACCCTCGGAGGTGACACCCGAGTGAAAAGTGTTGAATCAACGCTCGCACGAGGTTGGCACTTCGTTTCAAGTTTTCCTTACGCAAAAACTCCCTTCTCTAGGATTATAACCACGAAGCGGAATCCCTGGTCTCGTCTCTGTTTCTTAACCCTGCCGAGGACGACGATCTCGACATAGCGCTCAAACTCGCCCAGGTCGATATGTATACGAACAATCTGCGCGAAAGGGCAAGAAGAAAACGAGTCGTTCGGGACTATCAGCTGGTCTCGTACTTCTTCGCTTCCTCACGAAGGGACAAAGGGATCAAGAAGAAACAGACTAAAGAGGAGAAGTAAGTTATTCATTCGAATTTACGTAATGAATTTGTCACGGGTTTCATTTTTTATTTTATACGGCGTTGCGTTTGCAATAAGCAGATGGGATGTAAATATACGTAAAAACGGAAATGGCCCGAAAATGATCGCTTAAAGGGAGATACGAGGGTGGGGTGAAAAGTTTCCGGCCTGACCAAGAGATGGTGCCACTAGGTCTATTTTTGGAGCGGCGTCCTACAGTACCCCATTCCTACCGAGCTTGTATGTAAAGTTTCAGCCCAATCGCTACGCTAGTTTATGTTTGAGAGCACATTGCGCGAGACGCTTCCGTTGTTTTCGTAAAAATGGAAAAATTGGAAAAACGTGCTGTCATCAAATACTTCCATTTGAAAGGTTTTACACCAAAACAAATGAAACAAGAGATGGATTCAGCACTAGGAGACTCCTCCCCATCATATTCAACTATTAAGCAGTGGGTTTCTGAATTTAAAATGGGTCGTGTGAGCACCTCTGACGAGCCTCGCTCAGGACGGCCCGTTGAAGTCACAACTTCAGAGATGATTGAAAACATCCATAAAATAGTGTTGGAACACCGCAGATTGAAAGTGCATGAGATAGCTGAGACCTGTAGGATGTCAGCTGAACGTGTGCGAAATATTTTGCACAACCATTTGAACATGGAAAAGCTGTGTGCAAGGTGGGTGCCGCGTTTGCTAACGCTCGACCAAAAACTGCTTCGAAAAACCATTTCTACCGACAATTTGGCGCTGTATAGGCGTAATCCAAACGAATTTTTGCGTCGATTCATAACTGTTGATGAGACATGGGTCCACTACTACACTCCTGAAAATAAAGAACAGTCAAAACAGTGGGTTGGAAAGGGGGAACCAACCCCAAAGAAGGCAAAAACAATTTTATCGGCAAACAAGGTTATGGCTACTGTTTTTTGGGATGCGAGAGGAATTATATACATTGATTACCTTGAAAATGGTAAGACTATCACTGGTCAATACTACGCAGAGTTATTGCAACGTTTGAAGCACGAGGTGCAAATTAAACGACCTCATTTGGCGAAGAAAAAAGTTTTGATTCATCACGATAACGCACCAGCGCATTCGTCGATTGTTGCCATGTCCAAAATCCACGAATTGAAGTTTGAATTGATGCCGCATCCTCCCTACTCTCCAGACTTAGCCCCCAGCGACTATTACCTGTTTCCTAACCTCAAAAAATGGCTTGGCGGAAAAAGATTTAAGAGCAACGAAGAAGTTATCGAAGCTGTAAATCAGTATTTTGAGGAGCTTGACGAATCTACGTTTAAAACTGGTATAACTAAATTACAACACCGTTATGAGAAATGTATCAGTGTTGATGGAGATTATGTTGAAAAATAAAGCAAAAAAAAATTTTTAAACATCGCTTTTCTTGGTCAGGCCGGAAACTTTTCACTCCACCCTCGTATATACACTTTTGTAGCGACCGGAAATTGGGTTTTTGCATGTCGCCTCGGCATTCCTTCACAAAAATACGCAATTTTAATTTTTTTCTCTGTAATTTGATCGATAACCGACCATGAAGTTTTACAGAGACGATTATTGATATGTTTAGCGAAGCTCAAAACAGTATGAAATCCTATGGATTGAAGCCTGGCGATGGGATTACCTTAAAGCCTTCACGCAAGAAGTAATTTCCATAGAAAGCACAGGTTTTTAATTAAAAATAGTACATTTTTGCTTTATTCATAAACTATACAGGGTTATGTATGGAATAGTTTACGGAATATTACGGAATTGAAGAATAGACTTCACGGACATGACTTGCACGAAGATGCAAATCTTTCGTAACAATGCGTAATTCATAAGTAAAACTGTCAGGTCATTTTGAGACACCCTATATCTAAGTATTGGCCTAAATTATTGGCATAAATGGTACCTATAATGAGAAAAATGCTATTGTAAAGTATTGGGAAAAATGGTACCTATAATGAGAAAAATGCTATTGCATTTGTTTCAGAGATTTTCGAGACAGGATGCGCGTGTTCGCGCAGTTCTACACGGCACAGGAGTACGAGCAGTTTCTCGTGAATCTCGAGAGGGAACGGGAGCTAAGATTACGATTGTCCGAGCTCTATCGTTATCGCGAGAATGGAATAACGAGGCACGAGGAATGCGCCCACTTCGAACAAGTTATGGTACAAACGCAGGGTCAAAACGAGAGCATCGATCACTGGAACGAGAAGAAATCTGTAAGTATTTCGTACCGTCGTGAAAAAAAAAACAAAAGTTTCACTATCAATGATCATAATCAAGCGCCAAGACACAAGTGAAAATGTGAGACAATGATATTTTATAGCAAATACGAGTCACACGTTAGCTGGAAATTCACATAGCTAAAAAAAGATGTATTCCGATTGAAAAAAGTATCTGAAAATAAAAAATCAAACTCACTGAACTTGGTTAGATACAGTTGCATGCAAAAGTGTCCGACCAAAGATAATTTTATGATTGGGTAACGTTTAAAAGATGCAAAATGGAAACACAAATATATCATCGTAAAGTTCTTTTATTATGCAATCAAAATATGTAATTCAAAAATTGTTCACAACGATTAACAATTATTTGTAATCAAAATAACACGTTTTGCTGCTTCATAAATGTTCGGCGAAATTCCAAGAAGATACAATTCGCTTCGCTTTGTTTACGTTATCAGTCGCGAAATCATGTAAACATCGAGAGCTCTGTTGCTTTTGCATTGTACGATCAGTAACACTCAGTCAAGATGTCGAAACGCACGTCTTTGGATGTACGTGAAGTGGTTATCAAGTTGCACAACGAAGGAAAAGTTTCACGTGAGATAGCGAAAATTTTGGCGATTGGAAAATCGACTGTTAACGATATAATAAATAAATTCAAGACTACAGGTACTCTAGAAGATAAATACTGTCCTGGGAGACCTAGGAAAACAACTAATCGTGTCGATAAAGTGATCAAAAGAAAGGCTGTCACAGACGTAAAAAAGAATGCCGCAATCATCGCACGTGAATTACGCGAAGAAAATTTGCCTGACGTTAGCCAAAATACTGTTTCACGTAGACTGACAGAAGTGGGACTTTTTGGACGTGTTGGAGTTAAAAAACCGCTCATTGGTAAAAAAAATAAGAAGGCCAGATTAGAATTCGCGAAAAAATACCAGAGCTGGACTGTTGGAGATTGGAAAAAAGTGCTGTTCTCAGACGAAAGTAAAATTAATTTGTTTGGAAATGATGGGAGAAGGTACGTTCGACGGCCAAAAGGAACTAGAAATGATTCGCGATATCAAATACCAACTGTGAAACACGGTGGAGGTGGCATTATGCTACGGGGTGCATTCTGTTGAAAAGGCGTTGGTCCAATCTTTAAAATTGAAGGCACGATGAACTCTGCTATGTATAGAGATATTATATTAAGGGGTAAGGCCACTGTAACGGCACAAAAAAAAAGGTTTTTTCACTAATTTTTTGCTCCCGAAATTGAAGGTATTTGAAAAAAAACTTTTAATGGTGTTATCGGGCATACATTAAACTTTATTATAAAATTTTTTTACAGTAAAAAAAAAAACAAAATGGCGGTTCCACAGCTATCTTCCCGGGACATGTTTTGCTTCCAGGGCTCCGCGGCACGCAGCACCACTGGTGCACTTTTGAATCTAGAACAAAAAAAAAACCATTCATCTAGAGGGCTATAGCTAGAGAATGTCGATCGGATTTTAAAAAGTATCAATTTTTGTGGATTTGGCGTGCGTTTGAAAAAAAAAATTGATTTTTGACGAAAAAAACGGCAAGTTTTTTGTTAATAAAAAATCAATAAATAAAGTTCTTGAAAATTCCGATCGACATTCTCAAGATAATGTAAATGTTCACATCTGGTTAAAATTTCAAGTAAAACTATTTTTAGGATTTAAACTATTTTTAAACTAGAGGGTTTAAACTATTTTTTAAGCCAATAAAAAAATCGATTTTTCAAAAAATTTACAGTGGCCTTACCCCTTAAGGCAGAACACCACCGTGACTCCCTTTATTTTGCCATTTTACAAGAATTTTTTTTGTGGGAAAAAAGAGATTCGAAATTTTTTTTTGTTTTGTTCGTTGTTTATTGTAGATACATAAAAAAAAATTTCAAATTTTTCACGCTCCATGGTGACGCTGGGGAAGCTCCCGCGTCAGGTACTGTTGCCTCTGCAGTGGTTCGCGGCACGCAGCAGAACTCTCTTCAGTGTCGATCTGAAAAAAAATACCGAGTGTTTTCGTTAATAATATGATATTTTGAAGAGAAGTACACAGGGATTTTAAAAAATATTGATTTTTCAAAAATAGGCACGCTTTTGAAATTAAAGGACGATTTTCGAGTAAAATTTCTCGTCGAAAATAGGCTATAACTTTTTTATTATTGAGATATCGAAAAAATCCTATGTACTTCTTTAGATAATCTAGTTTTATTGATGCAGTCCAAATTTGAAGTCGATCGGATAAAAATTGCTCGAGTTCTGCTGCGTGCCGCACTCAAAAAAGTGGTTTTGAGAAAAACGCGTTCAAAGTTTTAGGTTTGTTAATTTATGCGATAAATTGGAAAAAAAATGTTTTACCTTTAATCAGCGATGCCGGCACCATATAGCTGGCCTTCAAGAACCAATCATTGTCCCTAGCATCTTTTCTCGAACTTGTAGAGGCTCTTCTTGCCTCTTTTGCAGCGTCTGTGAGCGAGCGCTCCGCCAGCTCGATCCGCGCTGCGTCGGTTTCGACGCAAAAATTGAAACAATTTGGGCCGATAGTTATCCCCAACGTCTCCAAAACTTTCATGAGGCTTCTCAGGCCATCATTGAATAATAATACCGCGATATCAGCTGCAATATCGACGATTTTTTTGCTCCCGGACTGACACTTGGGGGCTATTGCCCAAACTGATTTGTTGTAGCTTTCGTTGTTGTTTTGCGTGAAGCCGCCCAAACAACGCTGCAGCAAATCGTCTCTGCTCAAATTTTCGAAGACTGGCGTAATTGCCTCCAATACTTCCTCAGGAAAGAGGCGGCTTATGGCGACATTCAGAAATATTACCGCTTGCGACCGCTCGCCGCCACGAACACCACGACTCGGCTCCCTCTGGGCAATCGTCGTGTTGTGGCTCACTATCTGTGGATATTTTATGGTTGATAGTTGCCCAAATTGCCTTCCTCATTTTTTCAACATCATCGCTGTTCCTCCGAATAGCCAAGCCGTAATATGTGCTCAACTCGTCAATCAATTTTCCGGTGAGCTTTCCTCTGCCGGACAATCCTTTTTGTTTTTTCACGATTTCGCGGAGGCGCGTCCCCATACGTTTTTGGTCATGATCGATGCACTCTTTTTTTTGTCTCGAAACCGTCGTATGGATCGCTATTCGATATGCCCAGAAACGTTTTAGAATCGCCGTCACCAATATAATATTTATATTTTATGCCATAGAGTTCTTCAGACCGTTGAAACATTTCGACAGCTCAGTCGACTTCCATTTTTCCGGAGGAGCCGCTATGGTTCGCCTGGACTCATCGTCGTGGGTACTTTTCCATTCCCAGTACTCCGCGGTGCTTTCTTTTTTTCCCAATGCTCGCAAGCTTTGCAATATTTCGATTTCACCATAACGTCGATCACTTTTTTAGTGTACCAGCCGATTAGCGATGTTATGCCGAAAAGCGAGCTGAAACCGCGCTTACACCACGATCCGTCGCCTGAAACGATAATTCCGTCCTCCACCCCATTTTCCAACGAAATTGTCTCCTGCTCAAGTGCAGCCTTTTGTTTGCTCACTGTGCTCACAGCTTTAGTGGCAATCGAAATCGAATTTAAGATTCGATCGTAGAAAGACTGAAATATGGAGCGCGGTAGGTCCATAAATGCACAAAACTTCATCAGGCCATTGAAACCGACGCCAAGAAGACGCATACTGAATACGATCCGACGATTTATTTCGTATGCATTGTCAATCATAGGACACGAATTGATTTGCACTTTTTCACAATGGCCGCAATCGACCTCGACTTTGAATCCGAGTCCGCGCAAACTTTTTTCAGTAAACTTTATATCGCGATCACACACTTTGCACTTCACTAACGTCGATATAATGTTCAATGCATTGACGAGGTGTACTATACGATAACCGAAATCGTTAGTAACACCGACCTCTAAATCGTCCGACGATTTTAACTTTTTCGCCGACGTGCTCACATACTCTGCAGAACTATTTTCGGAGCTATAACGGTTCGGAGGTTTTCGATTCGAAATTTTCGTTCGACTCCTCGTCACATAGCTCCGTTTTGTTCCCTTTTTCCCCGCGTACACTTTCGGATTATCCATTTCGATGTGCAAAGAATAATTCTGAGCGTTCGATATTTATAAACGACACGATTCGGAGCGTTTAGATACGAGTAGCGTCGCTTCTATTCGCAAACTGACGCTACGACGCTATCCCTATACCTGCCTTGAAAATTTTTCAATTATCGCCACCTATGGCTTTTTTTCGAAACTATATTTGTAACAATAGCCGGTTTTTGTGAAGGGAGACAAAAGAATACCTGGGAAAGACCCACAGGATCTGGGAAAGGCCCGGTATACCTGCCGACCCTGAGGCGCGCAACTGCGCGGGACCCCGAGCGTCACGGAGCGCTGCACCGCTCCATAAAATATTCAATATCTCCGAAAATAATTATCTTTTCGACCTGGGTCCAACGGCATCTCAATCTTAAATGTATTTTAGATTTTTCTAGATGGCTTTCAAAAAATCGATTTTTTGAAGCCGTCACAGTGGTGTTGTCCCTTAAGGGAGACTTTGTCCTTGGAGTGCCATATTTCAGGTGTTTACATTTAATTTTTTTTAAGGGGTAAGGCCACTGTAACGGCCCAAAAAAAAAGGTTTTTTCACTAATTTTTTGCTCCCGAAATTGAAGGTATTTGAAAAAAAACTTTTAATGGTGTTATCGGGCATACATTAAACTTTATTATAAAATTTTTTTACAGTAAAAAAAAACAAAATGGCGGTTCCACAGCTATCTTCCCGGGACATGTTTTGCTTCCAGGGCTCCGCGGCACGCAGCACCACTGGTGCACTTTTGAATCTAGAACAAAAAAAAAACCATTAATCTAGAGGGCTATAGCTAGAGAATGTCGATCGGATTTTAAAAAGTATCAATTTTTGTGGATTTGGCGTGCGTTTGAAAAAAAAAATTGATTTTTGACGAAAAAAACGGCAAGTTTTTTGTTAATAAAAAATCAATAAATAAAGTTCTTGAAAATTCCGATCGACATTCTCAAGATAATGTAAATGTTCACATCTGGTTAAAATTTCAAGTAAAAAAAATGAAAATTGTTCGAGTTATGCTGCGTGCCATTTTGAAAAACCATGTTTCGAGAAAAACGCGTTTAAAGTTTTGCGAATAGTTTTTTATTGGAAAAAATTAAAAAAAGAAGAAGCACAGGACCTTTTTTTTCTTATTCTAGAGGGTTTAAACTATTTTTTAAGCCAATAAAAAAAAATCGATTTTTCAAAAAATTTACAGTGGCCTTACCCTTTAAAGGAAACGAGTAAAGCTTTTTGAGTGCGGTTGTTTTCTTGCTTTTATTCATGATATACAGAACGTTAAAAAAATTTTTTTTTTTGGAAGAAAAAAACCAAAATGGCCGTTGCAGCTCCGCGAAAACAGGTCCTCAAATCGCGGGAGATAAACGGGTGACATCACTGCCCCCTCTTTGTTGATCCGAAACATAAATTCAAAGCATATTATCAATCTGTGACCATTTGGTCATGGAATGACGGATCGGTTTTTCGTTTAGTACAAATTTCGGAAAATGGCGGCAATTTGAAAAAAATCGAATTTTCGCGTTTTTTTTTCGCATAAAAAGATAAATAAAAAATGCAAAAATGTATCTATCGAAAAAACGATCCGTCATTCCGTGAAGACATATTTTCTGAGTATGCTCTCGAAATTTCAGGTCGATAGGTTCATTACAGCGGTCAGGAGAATGTCAGCCATTTTTAAAAACGTGTTTTCGAGAAAAACGCGTTTAAAGTTTTGTAATGTGTTTACACAAATGTGTTTATAATTACCGCTAATCGGCAATGCCTGGTCCATAGAGGCATCCCTCCTCTTCCTCTAGCTGCTCATGTTGAGCCGCTAACATATCCCGCTGGGCAGAAAGGACAAAGTCTCCCTTAAAAGAAATGCTACCTTGTGCTCGTCAGAATATGCCACGAGGATGGATTTTTCAGCAAGATAATGATCCAAAACATCGATCACAGCTCCTTCAGCAGGTTTTTAGCAAGAAAAATATTCGAGTTTTCGAGTGGCCTAGTCAATCTCCGGACTTGAATCCCATAGAACATTTATGGCAAGAGTTAAAGCTAAGAGGAATTGAACATTGTGCCAATAAAGCTGCTTTGTGGGGAAAAGTTCAAGAGTGGAAAAATATCTCTTAAGATATAATCATCAAACTTATTGAATCGCTGCCTCACCGATGTGCTGCCGTGATAGCTTCGAAGGCCACGGCTACCAAGTATTGATGAAAATCTTACATTTATTGCCGTTTTCAATTCTTTTTCTTGATTTACTATATTTTTCTTCGTATATAGTGCGTAATTCGCATTTGGCCGGATATTTATGAAAAAGCGAAATTTGCTATTTTGGTTATAAATAATTATGAATAGTTAAACATAATTTTTCAATAACGCGTTTCGTTTGCATAACAAAATAACTTTAAACTGATATGTTTGTTTTTCCACTTTGCATCCTTTGAACGTTGCTCCACCATAAAATTATCTTCGGCCGGCCACTTTTGCATGCAACTGTATGCGTGTGTGTTTTTGTTTCATCGAACGTTCATCGCCTGACTTTTGACTAATACCATTGTTTGTCGTGCGTGTTGCCAGGCGTTTGTGAACAGATTGTATCAGTTTGCATTTCACTTAGGGCAGCAGTGGGCCGTCCACGCCAATACACCGCCACACCTTAAAAAGAAGGTAAGACACGAAATTGTGCGACGTTCTTTCGAAAAATGATTGAGCTCTCGCGTTATTGTGATTTCCAGATCGATTAAGGGATAGCACCACTTTAGCGATAGAAAATAAGGACTAACTATGACAATTTATTTTTGGCGCCTAAAAAAAAAGGAATATGATTTCTTTTTAGAGGGTTTATTTAAGGAGTGAGGTCTAGTTGGAACGTTAAAAAAAGGCCTTTTTTCCGATTTTTCTTTCGGCCAAACGATAAAATAATTTACAACTAAAGTTCTTCCGTTTAAAAGATATATATTTAGTGTAAACATTATAATTTTTTAAAAGAAATATGTTTCAAAATAAGCCGATACGTATCAATGGCCGGGGACGCTGCAAAAAAAAAACAGGTTTTGCGGTGATCACTCTCACGCTGTGACGGATTATCTGAAACCAACAAAACAGGGGGGAATCTTTAGTTAATGATACAATGCTCCGGTTGAACGAAGGGTTTTGAAAAATGTCCATTTTTCACAAAATGGCGGACGTTGAAAGTCAAAAGTGTTGTTTTGACCAAAATTTCACTTACAGAAATTAACTATAAAAAAAATTCAACCCGATCGGTAAAGCCATTCTCGAGTTACATTGATCACCGACTTCGAAAACATGGTTTTGAGAAAAAAACGAGTTTAAAGTTTTCAGTTTACTTTATATGGCTCAAACACGGCGCACAGTGGTTCCAAACGCCGAATAGCTGGCCAAAAATCGAAATCACCGAAAAAACGGATGGTGGTGGGTATATATAGGTTTTGGGGGTCGCTGAATCCGAATCTGATGTTAGTTTTTCGAAAAAAATGAGTCAAAAAGTGAAAAAAGAAGATGGCGGACCAAAAAAAATTTTATATCAACTTTAAACAATAAAAAATGATGTTATAAGGAGTTTTTGAGGTCGCTAAATCGAAATTTGACATCAGTTTCATAACAAAATGCAAAACAAAGTCAAAAACAAGATGGCGAACCAAAAAAAAAAATGATTATAATTGTAAATGATAAAACCTGTTGATTAAGGGGTTTTCGACGTCGCTGAATCAGAATTTGACATCAGTTTTTCAAAAAAATGGCAATGAAAGTGAAAAACAAGATGGCGGATCAGTTGTGTGTAATAAAAAATGAAACGACATGTCAATCTCAGCAGGTAATGCCTCGGTGAATTGGAAGTTTTCGTCTAACCAAGATTGATTCTCTTCCATGAATCTGTCGAGTGTCCTGTTGCATGCTTCCCATTTTGTTCTCATTTTATAAAATAATTTTCTCAACGACGCTTTACATTCGTTAGAAAATAAAAACGTCCGTTCGTTTTGACTAGTCAAATGTTCTTCTAAAAGATGTATAAGAACATTATTGTCCTTTTTGAGATGTCCTTTTAAGAGATCGAAAATGTTTTTCTTTGTAAAAGACATTTTTTGGGTTGTCTGAAAAAAAAACAAAACATTTTTGTTAATAATCATATTAACAATTGATTTGTAATAAAAAATAATATAAACAATATCGTTTTTCTTGATACAGAAACATTTAATCAACTTGGACAAAATTTTTAATTAAGTTTTTTGAAAAAAATAATATATTGTTTATAACAAATTCATTGTTTATAATGTCAAAATCATTGGTAGTATGTATACTCAACATTAAATAACTTAAACAAATTTTTTTTGACGATATTGGGCTTCATATAACGTAAAAATCATATTTTTAGCCATTTTTTTAAGTAAATTTTCAAATTGCATTTTCTCAATTTCGGGCAAATTCGGGCAAAAGTTATTGACGTCATAATTTAGTGCTATGATGCCCTTACCATATGCAATTAATTTCAGCCCGGGATCTTGCGGGACTTTCGAGAAAATGAGAAAGTAAAAGTGGCATAAAAATGACGAAATTTTGTGATTTACAAACAATAATATATAAACAATGTACAAGCACTTAAAATTTCAAATAAAACGTATTTTACTAACCTGAGATATCCCTCTCTTCGAAACAATTCACTTCACCATGAATAATTGACACTAACTTGTCTAAATTAAATGTTTAAGTCAGAAAACACGTGACATTCACGAAATTTAACCTTAACTTCACGACGCCACGCTGCCAACAAGTGTGTATTATTGGCATTGGTAATGCTGCGTTCTTAAAGTACAGGTACCAACCTAACATATAGCACACAAAAAAGTCCTATATTTAGTAACGCGATTTTCCCTATTTTTGGCCAGCTTTTCGGCGTTTGGAACCACTGTGCGGCGTCCTTCAAAGTTATGTATTTCGGCGAATAATGGTCTGATTTACATTCAATTATTCGGAAAATACTCGTAAGATAATATACTTTTAGAAAATGAAAGAAAAAAAATCGTTTTTTTGAAAATTCTAACTAGACCTCCCTCCTTGACACATTAAAATACGAAGAAAAACAAATTATTATAATTTTCATACAAAATGGCGGCGACAGAGCCCGGCTTGCAAAACCTTTTTTACAAATAGCTTCACGGGAGGACGGTTTTCTCGTAAAGTATAAGACCTGAAACAAAAACCAAAAGGAATTATAATCTACTTGTTATTAGCTATGGGACTACGTAGGGATTTTTTCAAATCAAATTTTGACAAAATGGCGTACTTTAAGGGGTCAGTCCACTTTGGAGCCACGAAAAAAGGCTACTTTCGCGACTTATTTTTGAAGGATTTTATAAAAGATGTGAATATAAAAGTTGTTGGGCTTGATAAATAAAGTCTTGAAATACATTTAAAAAAATGTTTATTCATTTTTATTCATTTTTAAGTACAAAAACTATAGTTTAACGTAACGCCTGAAAAATCGGTGGGCTAGGTAGCTCTGTCACAACTCGGCAACGGCTTGTCTGAAACAATAAAATCAAAGTCCATTAGATTCAGTATGATACCAGCTACAAAATGACCCTGGGATATAAAGTTTTATCGAAAAATAAAAAAATGGCAGATGAAAAACGAAAAAAGTAAAAAAACGCGTTTTTTTCGCAGTTTTTCGCAAAAAAAGAGTAAAAATCTAAATTTTAAAACCACCGAGGGTCATCTTGTTGCGAATCATGTTTACAATATGTGGTTCAAATTTCAAGATAATCGCTTTATTAGTTTTAGAGCTACGATGGAGCTAGATTTTGAAATCGTTGTTTCGAGAAAAACGCGTTTGAAGTTTACACTATGAAAAACTCTTACCCAAACTCAATCGGCAATTCCTGCACCGTACAAAATCCCTTCTGATTGCTCATCGTCGTCGATTTCTTCAAGTCTTGCTTGCTTTCGATTTTTTGAAATTTTCCAAGTGGACTGGCCTCTTAATAGAAATAAATCGATTTTTCGCCCAAAAAATAAGCAGCAAATTGTTAATAAAAAAAAGGTTACATTTAATCAGAATGTAATTGTGGAGCTACTATCAACATTTCGAATCGATCCATGCAAAGGTGTTCGAGTAATCCGTCCTCCCAGTTTGAAAAAAGTAGTTTCGAGAAAAACGCGTTCAAAGTTGTACGAGGCACTGCGGCAAAATCGATCATTGAACCTTAAAAAAAAATTCGCTACAGGACCAATTGCATATTGTTTTTCGACCCCAAAGTATTTTTTAAGCGAAAAAAAAAACGATTTTTTCAAAATCCTAGAGTGGTGTTGTCCCTTAAGGATGTATGGGAGTCTCAGAGAATTGCTACCATGGGGATGAAAATTTGATGTATTGATGAGTTTGCTCCAAGCCTCTATGCAAAGTTCGGGCTCGATCAACTGACGCGTTGAAGAATTATAACGTTTCTAATTTCAGTAGTTGTTACAGGCTGTTTTACTCCCAAATATGATGAGAAAAAGCGCAGTGCAAAAATCGTACGGAATATTTCAAAATTATTGTCCGGGTCATTTGAGTATGAGAGAAACTTTTTGAACATGCTCACAATTGCCTACATAATAGGGTATTTGACTGTTGTACGGAAATCATCTTAAGGGGAGATATACACCTAGGAGCCGAAAAAGGTCATTTTTGTGAATTTTTTCGAGGAAAACTATTTAAAATTTCGGATTGGGGTTTTAATTATCCAAAAGTATATACATTCAAAAATATGTTTAATTTTCTTTATTTAAAAATATCAAAAATATACAAGGATATTGTATGATCGTTGGAGCGTCGTAAAAAAATCTGCGTATACGATACCCACTGGCGTTTCTTCAAAAATCACCGGAGTACAACTTTGCAGTGACCGTTTTTTTCAAAAGTTTAAGGCTTCATTATAAAAAAGTGGCTACATATTTTTTAATCAAAGTACTGCCCGTCGCTAGCTACGACCTCGGCCCATCTTTCAGGTAGCATTCGAATCCCGCGTCGATAAAAGTCTTGGTCTTTGGAGGCAATCCAGGAATCGACCCAATTTTTGACTTCTTCGTAAGTACCGAAGTGCTGATCAGCCAAATCGTGTGCCATTGACCGGAACAAGTGATAGTCGGAAGGGGCAATGTCTGGAGAGTACGGCGGGTGGGATAAAACCTCCCATTTCAGCGTTTCCAAGTACTTTTTCACGACATTTGCAACATGGGGTCGGGCATTCTCATGCTGCAGTATCATCTTGTCATGTCTTTCGTTGAATTGTGGCCGTTTCTCTTTGAGTGCCTTACTCAAGCGCATCAACTGACGTCGGTAGAGTTCCCCTGTGATGGTTTCGGATGGTTTGAGCAGCTCATAGTACACAACGCCCAGCTGGTACCACCAGATACACAGCATCACTTTGGATCCGTGAATATTCGGTTTGGGTGTCGATGACGGAATATGACCAGGCAGTCTCCATGATTTTAGGCGTTTCGGATTATCGTAGTGAACCCACTTTTCATCTCCAGTCACAATCCGGTGCAAAAATCCCTTTGTTAAAAAATCTTTGACAGGTGAAAAATCGGCGCTTGATGCCTCTCGGCTTCAACTCATGCGGGACCCAGTTTCCTTGCTTTTGGATCATACCCATATCCCAAAGACGTTTTGAAAAGAGCCTCTAGTTTAAAATGCCAGTTTTTTAATTGAGCTAGGACCACTACTTCGGCCGCAGTGGCTCTCTAAGTAAAACGGTCACTGCAAAGTTGTACTCCTAATAAAAAACCAAAAAGATTATTAAATTAGATACTATAATCTAGTACTTGTCAGAGCCGATTTTGAAAATATCGATTTATGACAAAATAGCGGACGTTTGAACATAAATAGCGATTTTTGGGCTGAAAATTACTTATTATTTTGCCTATAAAACAAAAACTAAGTAACGGGAAAAAAAATCCTATGACAAGTACTAGATAATGGTGTATAGAATAACCACAAAAAACCTCAAGGCAATCGGTTCATTGGTTATCGAGAAATGTTGGGTACCGATTTGAAAAACATAGTTTCGAGAAAAACGCGTTTGAAAATTTGGGAATGAATAAATCATGAAATTTGTTAGCTTACATGGGATCATCGATACCAGGCCCATAGTGGAGGTCTTTTACGGTCGACGGAATGTTCATAGCTTCTAAATTCGATTTTTTCGTCCATCTAGGTGTATATCTCCTCTTAAATGGTTAATTATTTTATATTATGCTCACAATATTTTTTTATCTTCACGAATGTCATCATTTACGATATAAATCGGCAATAAAATTGAAATATTCAACCAGACAGCCTAAACGCTCCCGTTGTTGAATATGTAGTCACGTGACGCCTGTGACGTCACCATTCTTATTTAAGGGGGTTGGAGCGATTCAGTTGAGTCAAGTGACGGGTAATTAATTTTTTTTTTCAATGAACCT
Source organism: Ophion obscuratus (assembly GCA_964007375.1). NCBI lineage: Eukaryota > Metazoa > Arthropoda > Insecta > Hymenoptera > Ichneumonidae > Ophion > Ophion obscuratus. The sequence continues at coordinate 82,342,970 of OZ023312.1, read as the reverse complement.
CAAAAAAATGCATACGAGGTACAGATTTATTCTGTATATGCGATTTTTTTTAAATATATAATTAAAGGTCACAATTATGCGTTTTAATATTTTTATTACGTAAAGTAGAAAAACTTTTGTGTTACTACCAACTTGAAAAAGTATAACATTATCGATGATTATTATGAAAAAAACTACGACAACGAATGTTTTATGCAATTCACAATTATATTTTGAGTCTATAATTATGTCTATTCATATTTACGTCACGAGATGATTGGCCCATGGTTTACGATGGGCAAGATGAGGATTTTTTTTCTAAATGTTTACAAAGGTCCAGTTTGCGTTAATCCGTTGTTAGAAATGGTTTATCTTGGTGCTAAATAACAAAAACAAATTACATAACCTTTAGTGTGAAAGTCTTGCCCATCTAACCGCACGTTAAGTTACATATATTGAACTATTATTTATCTCTGGTGTTTGGTGGGGAAAAAAGTTCAAAAAATTCCTAAAGACTTAGTATAGTCTAAACAATGACATGTATTTTTTTTTAACGGCGGGGTAAAGTTAATTCGGCGAAAAAAGGCATGTTTTTAAGATTTTTTTTTGGCGTAACGAATATTGTTCGTTTATTGAAAAATTTCCATATAATAAAGTAACATTTGAACAACATTCTCGTAAATTTGCATTGCAAAATATTCAAAATTGAGCGAGTGAAAATTAAACCCCGGAGGCGCCTCGAAAAAAAGTTGGTTTGCGGTGTGCACCATAACTCGCAACAGAATCATTTGAAACAAAAAAATCAAAATGCATTTGTTAAAGGAGATGTTTCTCGAGGTAATGACGGGAGGATTTTTTTTTCGATTTTTCGATTTTTCGTAGCACTTGGGAGCCAAAAACCCGATTTTCGCTAAAAAAATCGGCTAATTTGTTGTTGAAAGATTAGTAATTATTTAAAAAAAAACAAAAAAGCTCTCGACAATACCTGGTGAATTATGTGAAGAAGTACTGTGCAAAATTTCAAAGCGATTGGTCCAGTAGATTTTGAGTTATCGTGCACACGGACTTCAAATATGACAAGTCTCAGAAAAACGGTTTGAAAAACGCAGAAGAGAAGAGAACGGCATGGAGCAATAGACGCTCAAATACTCATAACTTCGTCAATTTTACTCCGATCGACTTGAAATTTTAACACAATATTCTTGATATATTATGCATTCATTTAAAAATTTAAAAAAAAAATGAAAAAAAAATTTAAATACTTTACCCCGCCCTTAATTAAATTTAACCTTGGATTGCGGCTAACGCTCCAACCTCCTTAACGAGTTCCACTTCGCGGCCGGAAAAAGAGGTTTCGTGGATTTTTCTTTTGGGAAATGGGTGCAGGTTTTTAACTTTTTTTCATAGTAAAGGGTATCATTTCAAGTATCTTTGACAATTTTTTATCGGGAAATATTCATAAACGACGGAGATACAGTAAATTGCATAGACCGCTGTGCAAAAAAGTTCCTTCGCGGTGACCACTCCTGCTCGGGATCAAATAACCTGAAATAAAAAAAACCCCCATGAATTTAGTTTTTGTACCGCACTATCTAGTTTTTAATCGAAGGATTCAATAAAATAACGATTTTTGAGAAAATGGTCGCCGGTCGAAAGTGATTATCGAAATTTGTGTGAAAAAAAACACTCTATTTTCCTTAATATAAAAAAAGGTATGCATTGAAATAATAAATCCTTCGATTAAGGACTGCCTTTTGATATACAAAAAATGTCTGAAATTTTAAGCAGATCGGTTTAGTTGTTTTTGAGATATTTTGGTCACCGATTCTGAAAAAGTAATTCCGTGAAAAACGCGTTTAAAGTTTTTACCTGTAACGATAAAGCGGTAAGCGGATCTACCTGCAAACGCTCATAATTCCCCCACTTTTCAACGGACCAACTTGAAATTTTCAGAGAATATTTTTGAAAGGTTATATTACAAGAAACCGTCGAAAACGAAAAAACGGTTTTTTCAAAAATTCCAACTAGTTGTAACCCCTTAAAAGAGTACAATATGGTAACTATCGCTGCAAATAACTAAGAATGACCAGAAAAAGCACGAAAATCCACTGAAACAAACTAGAAAATCGCTCATTACTCGTCACAGGACTCGTAATGACAATCTGCTTACTGGCACGTGGCGTCACTAGAGATCCAACAAATCCCGGAGCGTTTTCGTTCACGTGACCAAACGTTCAAATTTGTCTGATTGAAAAATCCAAATAAACGCAAATAATGCATATTTTTCGTTAAAATGATAGAAAATACTTTTTAAGGGGAGGTACCTGAGTAAACGGCGAAAAAAAACAGGTAAAGTTCGTGAATTTTTATCTCAAAAACTTATGTTTCGATTGGATCCGGGTTTTTTTTTTATTGGAAAATATGTACATTGAGGTATGTTTAGGAATTTTTTAAAAACAAATTCGTTGATTGGAAGCGATTCAAACGCGATTATCTCGAAACATAGTTTTCAAAGTCGGTGCCAGATGTATCTCGAAAGCGGCTTGACCGATTTTGTCCCAATTTTGATACAATATTCTTCGATAGTTTTTCTCGTTCGCCACGTAGGATTTTTTTGAAATTTTCATTTTTGACGGAATTGCGACCGTTTTAATTTAACATTCGTTTTTCGTTCGCAATTTCCGACGATCTTGGATTGCATACACATTGCATAAAAAAGCAATGGTTCAATCAAATGAAAAAGCCCTACGTGGCGAACGAGAAAAACTATCGAAGAATATTGTATCCAAATTTGGACAAAATCGGACAAGCCGTTTTCGAGATACCAGGTGTGTAAGTATGAAACCGGAATTTTTGTACAGAAAAAAACACGTTTATTGTAATGATATGATAAAAAGTATCATATCATTACCGTAGATACATCCGCCAGTTGTTGTTGTGTTTGAGCGTCGTCTTCGTCCAACAAGGCTTGCAGGTCAGCGTCTTCAAACTTTTTCGGTGGTCTTCCACGTTCTTCGTTCCTCACGTCAAAATCGCCACTTTTGAACCGTTTGAACCACTCGAAACACTGTGTTTTACCGAGAGCATGCTCACCAAACGCCTCCACAAGCATTCGATGCGATTCGGCTGCGGTTTTCTTCAGATGAAAACAGAAAAGTAGTGCTGTCGGCAAATCGTAATTTGTTGGCACAAAACTCGACATGTTTATCTCTAATAAACTAATGCTACTGAATGAAACTCGTGTTATTGTGAGTTGGAAATCTTTGTCGGATATCAATACAATAAAAAGACACCGCTGACGTGATGTGTCGGTGACTGCATCGACATCTAGCGCCACCTATGGGCAAATTCCGGTTTCATACTTACACACCTGGTACATCTGGCACCGACTTTGAAAACTATGTTTCAAGATAATCGCGTTTGAATCGCTTCCAGTCAACGAATTTATTTTTAAAAATTCCTAAACATACCTCAATGTGCATATTTTCCAATAAAAAAACCCGGATCCAATTGAAACGTTAGACTTCGAGATAAAAATTCCCGAAGTTTACCTGTTTTTCTCGCCGTTTACTCAGGTACCTCCACTTAAACGCTTTATTTTTGTAGGATGACTAGAGAATGAATGATATTTTTAATATAGTCAAATACCCTATTGCACTGGCGTGAATTGTGACGTACGGAAATTCCGTTGTTTTTTGTTCGGCTCTCTCATACATCCTAAGCAAACCGTACGGCAACGCGGTGAATAGTTGTGTGGCTCGAAGAATACGGCATGTGCACTCCCAAGATTGTTGCCCTAATGAAGTCAACTATTAAGAGAGACTTTGTCCTTGGAGTCCCATATTTCAGGTGTTTACATTTTATTTTTTTTTAAAGGAAACGAGTAAAGATTTTTGAGTGCGGTTTTTTTCTTGCTTTTATTCATGATATACAGAACGTTAAAAAAATTTTTTTTTGAAAAAAAAACCAAAATGGCGGCCGTTGCAGCTCCGCGAAAACAGGTCCTCAAATCGCTGGAGGTAAACGGCTGACATCACTGCCCCCTCTTTGTCGATCTGAAACACAAATTCAAAGCATATTATCAATCTGTGACCCTTTGGTCATGGAATGACGGATGGGTTTTTCGTTTAGTACAAATTTCGGAAAATGGCGGCAATTTAAAAAAAAATCGAATTTTCGCGTTTTTTTTTCGCATAAAAAGATAAATAAAAAATGCAAAAATGTATCTATCGAAAAAACGATCCGTCATTCCGTGAAGACATATTTTCTGAGTATGCTTTCCAAATTTCAGGTCGATATGTTAATTACAGCGGTCAGGAGAATGTCAGCCATTTTTAAAAACGTGTTTTCGAGAAAAACGCATTTAAAGTTTTGCAATGTGTTTACACAAATGTGTTAATAATTACCGCTAATCGGCAATGCCTGGTCCATAGAGGCATCCCTCCTCTTCTTCTAGCTGCTCATGTTGAGCCGCTAACATCTCCCGCTGGGCACAAAGGACAAAGTCTCCCTTAGGGCCGTTTTTTCGGGAATTTTTTTAGAAGGGACAAAAACAAGTGAGCCCAGCGAACATTGAAGTATCTTTTCATGGATATTTGAAATGTATAAAAAAAAAAAGTTTCAACATGAAACAATAAGTGACTGCAGATTTATCAGCCTATCAACTCCACCCCGAGCAATCAACGTAATCCGATGTATTTTTTCCCGAACATTCGACGAGAAAAGGAAGAAGAGGAGCGAAGCAGCAACGAAAGATAAAACCGAAAGCTGGATAATTTCAAGAAATCGTTGATATGCCTCGTGTTGCCATTTTTCAGAGAAGAAGAAAAAAGTTACTGTTCCACAGACCGAAAGTACATTGCAAAGGTCGAATCGGTCAGCAGCACATCCACAGTCAGTCAAGCCAATCACAGTCGGATGATTCAAGCTAATCAGCCGTTCGAGGCGGAGAACAACGCGAACCCGAACAATCAATACTCGGCTGTGCATAAGAACAACAACAATAACAACAACACCAACAATAACAATAACAACAACAACGGGGCAACCACGTCGACGAGGGTTAACGCTGCGCTCGAAGATGGGGAAAGGCGAGACATCGAGGCCGAGGCTGCCTCACATCTGCTAAGCAAACAGGAAAAATCATTGTGCCTACAGCTCGATCTTAAGCCGACGCAGTATTTGACACAAAAATCCCTTCTTTTGCAAGTAAGCACAATCCTCGCTGGTTTTTATTACAATTATCTCACATGTCTTCCAAAAACAGGTTATCAATGATCAACATAACCTCAAATTTTCGAACGGAGTTTTGTCATGGATAAGTTTTTTTTTTTTCTCGAAAAAATAGAACCTCAGGCCTAGTCAAATGCGCTGACGCAGAACTTGACGATTTTCTTTAAGGCGTTACCCCCACTCGTAGCGCAAAAAAAAGGCTTTTTTTATGAATTTTTTTAAAAGAAAACTACAAAACTTTTTTAATCGATCAATATACCATCTTAAAGAACACATCTTGAAGAACTTTCAGTAATTTTTTTATTGAAAAATATTACATTGCTTAGTGGCAAATGGCCGTCAATGAAATAATGTTTTTATATACACGGTTTGCGGTGACCAACATTGCGGCGAAGTGGATCATCTGAAGAAAAAAAATGCGGATGGATTTAGTCAAATATAAGTATAAACTAGTCTTTAATCGAAGGATTTTAAAAAATATTCATTTTTCACAAAATGGCGGACAGTCAAAGTTAGTGGTTCGATTTTAGCGAAAAAAACGGCCGTTTTTTGGCTATAAAACGGCCATTTTTTTCGAAAAAAAAAAATCGAACGATTAAAGACTACATTTTTATTTATTAAATAAGCCTGCAAAATTTCCAGAAAATCGGTTCATTAGTGTTCGAGTAATCTTGGTCACCGACTTCAGAAATGCCATTTTGAGAAAAACGCGTTTAAAGTTTCAATTTCCGGTCGTTTGCACAACGGATTCTTCTCTTTCAACGCTCATATCTCAGTCAATTTTGTTCGGATCGACTTGAAATTTTCAGGACATATTCTCAGATACTTATACTTCAAAAAAATGCAATAAAAAAAAATCGATTTTTTTTCAAAATCGGAAGTGGGGGTAACCCCTTAAGGGGTTAGGCCACAGTAACTGATATAAAATCATCTGCGACTGTAGCAATTTTTTTCGCATGAAAAAGTGATTCACTCGTAAAATTAATTACAAATCTATGTATTAGGTGTACAAATAAGTTTTAGGACAGTTTTCAAAAAATTCAAGATTTATTAAAAAAGAAGTAAAACACAGTTATTCATCGAAGTAATCTCCATCGCACTGAATGACCTTCAGCCATCTCTCAGGTAACTCGCGGATGCCTTTCGCAAAGAAACTTTCGTCTTGCGAGGTGAGAAATTTAGCGACCCATTTTTCCACTTCTTCAAATGTTTTGAATCGCACGTCAGACAAATCGTTCTGCATTTTTCGGAATAAATGATAATCGGATGGGACTAAGTCTGGTGAATACGCCGGGTGTGGTACAGCTTCCCATCCAAGCGCTAGTAACGTATCCTTGACCGGTTTACCCACATGAGGCCGCGCTTTGTCATGGAGCAGTTTTACTGGACGTTTTCCTTTACCAGAAAATGGACGTTTCTTCTCAATTTCTTGATTCACTTGCATCGATTGATGACAATAGCGATCGGTAGTAACTGTTTGACCAGGTTTGAGAAGTTCATAATACAGTACGCTTTTCATATCCCACCATATGCACAGCATGACTTTGTTACAATGAACATTGCGCTTTGGCGTGGATGTTGTCGGCTCGCCGGAGTCAACCCAATGATATTTGCGTTTCGGATTATCAAAATAAATCCACTTTTCATCGCCGGTCACAATTTTCCACAAGAAAGACTTTCTATGTTGCTTGTTGTAAAGACTCATACAAATGTTAAGACGGCTGTTTTTATTTTCTTGAGTCAGAAAGTGTGGTACCCACTTTGTTCCTTTTCGAATATTACCCATTGCTTTTAAACGATAAGAAACAGTTTGTTGAGTTACTCCAAGCTGTTCCGAAAGTTGTTTCTCCGTCTGACAAGAGTTTTCATCCAGCAACGCTTGCAGTTCCTGATCGTCCACCTTTACAGGAGGCCCCGTGCGTTCACGGTCACTAACGTCGAAATCACCTTCTTTGAATCGCTTATACCAATACTCACATGTACTTTTAGATACAATGTTGTCTCCAAGAACAGAACATATCGATTCACACGCTTTCCTAACACTTTTTCCTTGATGGAATTCATAGCGAATGCAGTGTCTAATAAATAGCTTATCGGTCTGCATGTTTAATTTACAGAATTTATAGGTTATGTTTATGACTCCTTTACGTTTCGATACTACATATCAAGCGCCATCTATGATAAGTGAGCGGGACCTTTGAATTAATTTAGAATAGCTGTTATGATACAAAATCGAAGTGTCCTTAAACTTATTTGTACACCTAATAGTATGAACATCAAGCTGTTAGAATTTGTTTCTTTTTTCGATTAACAAAATGGCCTACTAATATTTCCTTTTGTTATCTTTTTTTAGGCGCTCGGCGGCGTGACATTTAGCATCCGCAATTTTTTACCTAGAACAAAAAACAAAAATTCTCGTCGATCTACACTAGCACACCTACACTCAGAAAAAAGATTTATTAAGGACAAAGAATTTTGTCTCCCGGTGAATAAGTTTTCTTATTCGTATGTCGGCCTACTACGATTGTGTTAACAGCTAAAACATTTTTTTATTTAAGTTTATGTTTAAGATTTACTAAGAATTTTTCTTAACATCTGATAGGACATGTAAGTTGGAAGAAATATGTGTTTTATATCCGACAAATAGAGTTTTTCTTAACGTCTAATAGGATTCTTCATAATGCCCCAGCTGGTTTTTTTTTCGAGGAATTGTGTCATTTCGTCCGTCATTATTTTTTCACTCGATCGTTTTTTTCTCACTTTATATTCTTACTTGCATTTGAATCATTCCTCACTTTTGAGTTTCACACTTCCGAAACGCAACACTGACACTTGTGCCAAAAGCATTGGCATAAGAAGAAGTTACATGGTAAGGGGCCGTCCATATATTACGTCATCGATTTTTGCTGATTTTCGACCCCCCCTCCTACAATCATCCTATCGTCATTTCCTAATGACCCCCCCCCCCTCTCGCAAAACTGACGTCATTACCAGTTTGGCAAAATTAAAACATTTGCGGATTTGAGAAAAATTGGGTAACATTAAAACATTTTGTTATAGAATCATCTTTTATTATTTTGTACTTTGGCAATGTTTATTAATATAATAATATTATTCTTCCCTATTCTTTAGTTTTCTTTGGATAGCTCCCACATTTTGTTATAGAATCATCTTTTATTATTTTGTACTTTGGCAATTTTCATTAATATAATAATATTATTCTTCCCTATTCTTTAGTTTTCTTTGGATAGCTCCCACGGAGTTTTCACCCATTCTTGCAAATCCTGGATCACGGGTAATATCTCCGTATCCTCCCCATATTCATTTTGGCTCGATCGAACTATTTTCATAGGTACGCTGTTATTTGAAGTTCTCGAATATAATGTAGACAAACCTTATGTAATAAATAACTAAATAATGAGTTCAATAATTAATACCATTAGGTACTTGCAAAATATTTTTCATCACTCATGCGGGGAAGCCACTCTAGTTATACAATATACTATTGTACATTTTGAATTAACTGGTATCACAAGAATGACGTCAATTTCGAAACGCCCCCCCGTCCCTCATCCATAATTTACCGTCATCCGCAGACGAACCCCCCCCCCCCCCCCACCCAAATTTAGAATGACGTAATATATGGACGGTCCCTAAGCGTATGCGTGAGCTACATCTGACGAGCGGCCTGCTGTCGGGCCCGTCGCGTTGAAGGGCAAAGTGCGCATGCCCGCATTAGTATCATAGTCGCGAAATAAGAGGTTTTCGCGATTGGAAAGTAGTATTTATATGATTGGAGGAAATATTTATTCAAATTTTCTATTTTATATGCGGCTTTTAATTGATGTGAAAAATCGGCACGTAAAAAAAACATATTTAGTGACGCCGATTAAACGCTGTAGTTACAATCGCATAAAAACTGTCTCCATACGAGTGAACGTTTATCAATTTTTAATAAATTATGTTCTAATGTGCCAATTGATTAGAACATAATGAATCTTTTTTTCTGAGTGTAGAGAAGTACGTACGGAATTTGAAAAAATATTGTTTCAAAAGTTGTAGGTATTTGAATGAATTTTCAGTGAATAATTTCGTATAAACTGCTCATAAAATGAAAGGTTTTCGATTAATCAGAAATTCCATACGTACTTCTCTGCGAGATGCAATTAGGAACCTAGAATTTCAAATTTTAAGTACTAGGTGCGCAACTAAGTTTCAGGGTTTTCGAAAATTTCAAGACAAATACAAAAAAAAAATGGTTCATTCGAAGTATCGCCCCTCGCTATTTACACATTTTTGCCATCTCTCTGGCAATACATAAATACCGCGACGATAAAAAGACGCGTCTTTGGACTGAAAGCATTCGTCCAACCAATTTTGCACTGCATCGTAATTGGCCAAGTGTAGCCCACCCAAGCCATGCGCCATCGAGCGGAACAAGTGATAGTCCGAAGGGGCCAGATCTGGCGAGTACGGCGGGTGCGGTAGCAGATCCCATTTCAGTGTTTTTATGGTGTCCTGGACGATGGAACTGCGATGGCACGGAGCGTTGTCGTGCTGCAATATCACACGTTCGTGTCTCGTGTCCCATTCTGGCCGTTTTTCGAGCAATGCGTGGTTCAAATTGATCAGTTGTTGTCGATAGCGATGCCCATTGACAGTTTCGCCCGGTTTCAGCAGCTCATAGTACACGATTCCTTTCTCGTCCCACCAAACGCAGAGCATTGTCTTTTTTCCGAAGCGATTTGGCCGTGCCGTCGATGTTGACGCTTCGCCAAGTGAAAGCCACGATTTTCCGCGTTTGGGATTCTCGAAATATATCCATTTTTCATCGCCAGTAACAATTCGATGCAGGAAACTCTTTCTGTTCTGCCGCAAAAGCAACATTTCGGAAGTGGCTCTTCGATTTTCCATTTGTCTCTCAGTCAACTCACGCGGCACCCACTTTCCTTCCTTATGAATTTTTCCCATGGCGTGCAAACGTTTCGAAATACATTGCCGAGTCGCATTTAACGCCTCGGCAAGTTGATCTTCCGTTTGAGTGTCATCTTCATCCAATGACGCTTGCAGATCGGCGTCCGCAAATGTTTGCGGTCTTCCCGAGCGCTTGTCCCCAGTCTCAAAATCGCCACTTCTGAACCGCTTGAAGCAATCTTCGCACGTTGTTTTTGATGGTACATGTTCGCCGTAGGCCTCAAGTAACCGACGTGCTTCAGCTGCTGTTTTTTTTAGGTTGAAGCAGAAAAGCAATGCTTCCCGCAACTGCTGTTTATTTGGCGCAAACTTTGATATTTTCGAAGTTAGAAAAAAGGTTGTGTTGCGATATTGGTGTATATTACGACTGAGTTTTCTTAAGGGACAACGCCACTGTGACCCCCTGTTTTTTTGCCATTTTTCAAGAATTTTTTTTTGTGGGAAAAAAGGAGATATTCGAAAAAAAAATTTTTTGTTTTGTTCGTTGTTTATTGAAGATACATACAAAAAAATTTCCAATTTTTCACGCCCCATGGTGACGCTGGGGAAGCTCCCGCGTCAGGTACTGTTGCCTCTGCAGTGGTTCGCGGCACGCAGCAGAACTCTCTTCAAAGTCGATCTGAAAAAAAAATACCGAGTGTTTTCGTTAATAATATGATATTTTGAAGAGAAGTACATAGGGATTTTAAAAAATATTGATTTTTAAAAAATAGGCACGCTTTTGACATTAAAGGACGATTTTCGAGCAAAATTTCTCGTCGAAAATAGGCTGTAACTTTTTTTATTATTGAGGTATCGAAAAAATCCTATGTACTTCTTTAAATAATCTAGTTTTATTGATGCAGTCCAAATTTGAAGTCGATCGGATAAAAATTGCTCGAGTTCTGCTGCGTGCCGCACTCAAAAAAGTGGTTTTGAGAAAAACGCGTTCAAAGTTTTAGGTTTGTTAATTTATGCGATAAATTGGAAAAAAAAATGTTTTACCTTTAATCAGCGATGCCGGCACCATATAGCTGGCCTTCGAGAAGCAAATCATTGTCCCTAGCATCTTTTCTCGAACTTGTAGAGGCTCTTCTTGCCTCTTTTGCAGCGTCTGTGAGCGAGCGCTCCGCCAGCTCGATCCGCGCTGCGTCGGTTTCAACGCAAAAATTGAAACAATTTGGGCCGATAGTTATCCCCAACGTCTCCAAAACTTACATGAGGCTTCTCAGGCCATCATTGAATAATAATACCGCGATATCAGCTGCAATATCGACGATTGACGATTGACGACTTGAACATTTTTCAATTATCGCCACCTATGGCTTTTTTTCGAAACTATATTTATAACAATAGCCGGTTTTTGTGAAGGGAGACAACAGAATACCTGGGAAAGACCCGCAGGACCCGGGAAAGGCCCGGTATACCTGCCGACCCTGAGGCGCGCAGCTGCGCGGGACCCCGAGAGTCACGGAGCGCTGCACCGCTCCACAAAATATTCAATATCTCCGAAAATAATTATTTTTTCGACCTGGGTCGAACGGCATCTTAATCTTAAATGTATTTTAGATTTTTCTAGATGGTTTTCAAAAAATCGATTTTTTGAAGCCGTCACAGTGGTGTTGTCCCTTAACAGATGTCCAAGCTATAAAGACACCCAATTTCAGACCTGTATGCCGACTACATGCATCGCTAGCGCCATTCACGTGTGAAACCCGGGAACCTAGTTGCGCACCTAGTATAGATATTCGACGACAGTGTAAAAAACTACAGCCACCCAAATACATGTTTACGACTAACCAGTTTATTTGTATCCTTCCGTACGCAGGAGTACCTGAACGGTAATCGAAAAGCGAGCCTCGTACCTCAGTCAGAGCCAGAAATAAGAATTCTTCATTACCTCGTAGCCACCGGCCTCATAACAGCCAACTGATCATCCTCAGCGACACAACGCGACGCCCTTCTACAAGCTCTCTTCACACACTTCGTCTTATAATAATATTGCAATAATATTTAACCGACCACGACTCGACAAAAGTAATCTGCGATACGCCGTGCGGGTGCAAGGAGGAAAGAGGCACAGCTTGCTCCGTTTTTCAATGCGGGAACAATTTCTATCCTTTATCCCTTTCAAATCCCAGTGCTAATTCGCACCACGTTCTCTCTTCCGTCAAGATCGTGACTGCGCGATATTCATAAAAGCTAAAAAAAAAAAAGAAAAAAAAAACGTCCCAATCGTCATCACGAACTGTTATATTTCATTTCGCCCACTTTTTGTTTCCAACGCCTTAACGCATTGCTCAATCCAATCTTCCATTTGAATTATCCTCTCGTCGAAGCGATCGATCAAAACGGATATCTACTTTTTGCGGCCCGTTTCTCAAGCGTCCCATCGTCGATGAAACTCACGCTTCGGGGACACGCATGAGAGTAACTCGTGTCGGGAAAACACAAAAAACCGCGACGCGATCACACATTATCGCGAACCGAAAATGTATCATAGCAACTCGAATCGGATCTTCGTCGCGACCCCTCGATTTTACCGTCTACCAAACGATCGTGTCGAAAGATCCGTTTGCCAATAGCGCCTCCGTAGTAAAGAGTCGTTTGTACCTTCCTTAGTGTTAAAAAAAAAAAAAAAGGAGAAACGCTGCAATTATCAAAGAGGAACGCGTTCGAAGCACAAAAAGTTTACGGAAAAATGCAGTTAGCCTTTTGCGTGTTGAGATAGGACAATTTTTGACGACATTTCCAAAACTGATCACTGGTGGAATTTCGATAGCCGAGATGGAAATGTACGTCTCCAAAAATGGACCGAGATTCTTTTTAAAATTCCTTCGACAATTTTTTTCAGAAAAAGTTCCGGACTTTGCGTTATTAATTATATATATATATATATATATATATATATATATATATATATATATATATATATATATATATATATATATATATATATATATATATATATGAGGCATTCCACGTAACTTCAGCCAGTAAAAAAAAATCCACAAATAATTTCGAAAAATCGAGTTTATTCTTGAAAAATATTCACCGAGTGTCGACATTTAAAAAATATTTCTGACATTTTTTCTCGTTGTTTACCATTTTTTAATATTTTTCCATTCAAAAGGCTGTATCTTTGGCAGTATTTGATGTATTTACGTTCGTAAAAAACGAAAATGTGCGTCTTTTTCTAGCCTTCCAGAAAAAAATTAATTTAGATTTTATTGAGCAATTCGAACGTCCGTTACAGGGCAAAATATGCAAAAATATTTTTTTTCTCAAGGAAAAACACTCGTTATTTTATTTTTTTAAATTTCCCCGTATTGTGAATAAGAAAAACGGATTTTTGGTATTTTTTATATTATGGGATTCCTAAACACCGTGAAGTAAGAGCTATTTTTATTAAAATTTTTTTTTATTAATATTCGATTAAAGAGTGTGGAGCACTCGCTGTATGTTTACCAGGTTTTTGAAATACATATGACATATATGTCATATGTATTGGAGCCTTGGAGTGCTCCACACTTTTCAATCGAATATTAATCAAAAAAAAAATTTTAAATAAAAATAGCTGTTACTTCACGGTCTTTAGGAATCCCATGATATAAAAAATACCAAAAATCCGTTTTTCGTATTCACAATTCGGGGAAATTTTAAAGAATAAAATAACGAGTGTTTTTCCTTGAGAAAAAAATATTTTTGCATATTTTGCTCTGAAACGGACGTTCGACTTGCTCAATAAAATGTGAATTAATTTTTTTCTGGAAGACTAGAAAAAGACGCACATTTTCGTTTTTTACGAATGTAAATACGTCAAATACTGCCAAAGATACAGCGTTTTGAATGGAAAAATGTTAAGAAATGATAATCAACGAGAAAAAACGTCAGAATTTTTTTTAAAATTTCGACACTTGGTGAACATTTTTGAATAAAGTAACTCGATTTTTCAAAATTACTTGTGGATTTGTTTTTTTACTGGCTGAAGTGACGTGGAATGCCTCATACGTGAAAATGGACGTCTCAAAAAAAGGACGGATATATTTTTTTTTTCTTCAAATTTCGTTCGACAATCTTGTCCAGAAACAGTTTCAGACTTTGTGTTATAAATATAAATTATATATATATATCTATATATATGAACATAATACGGAAACGACTGCGCTAATACGAATGCACAGGCACACTACTGTTCCTTAGTCCAAGCCTCTTTAGATTTTCTTTTTTCGTCGCCAGATTTCTCATACCAAATCTTTTTGCCACCGCCCTGAAGCGTTCCACGCTCCGCAAAAATGTTACAAGGCATATGCCCGAAAATTGGGGATGCTCCAAAGAAACGACGGACTCCAATTTCCTTCAAATC